>VDFB02356310.1:0-45342 GCA_007258455.2 Sequoia sempervirens | reverse complement strand
AATTAATCAAATTTCATTGGTAACTGATGAAAGATTACATCTAAAAGTTTATTCCATTTCTTCGATTTATTCACAATGATCAAGCCATCTTTTAAATAAATTGTTTAAATCTAAAATCCATTTCGCCTCAACTTCAATAAAATAATTCATATTGAAACTCTTATATTTAAATATAAATATATATATATATATATATTAAATATATATTTATTATTTAAATATACAAATATATATATCAAAACCATGGTATAATGTAAATAATCAATTATTTCTCTAGTTTCACGATCATACACCATAAATGAAACCATTTGTTTAACAAAATATTCTGATTAAATAATAAGTCAATCAATTGTGTTACACAAGAAATTAAGTAAATAGCTAACATTATTCGCACAAGCTCAATTGTAGCTCAAAGTATGTTGACAACTTAAGGAGTATAAACCAATAATTATGTTTCCTTTCCCAGACACATATTTTAATAAAATCAACCTTTGAAGTAAAAGCACTTGATTATCTAAAATCTCCCTTTTTAAAATATATCCTTTGACTATTAAAATTCAACGATCTAAATAATTCGTTGGAATATAGAATCCACTTTAGCTTCTATTTCGAAACAAAATCATCTTAAGATAACCTATATTTTAAATCTGTCTATTTAATTTTATTTGACTCAATTATCCGTAATAATCAAAATCAATTATAGATAAATCAAACTTTTGACAAATAAAGTCATCTGATTAAACTAAATCCTTCGTTGACCCTAAGCTCTTCAATTATGTTCTATAATCAAAATTCAATGACTAAAACCATCTGATTGAACTAAATCTTTCGTTATCTCTAAGTTTCACTATTACATTCAAAATCAAGATATCTTAATAAATAAATCGTTTAATCCTTATTTCATCATGAAATAAATAAATAATTCAACTAAAATCAATATTTCCAATTACTTATATTTTAAAATAAAAGTAAAATAAATACCTACGCATTTAAATCTTTCCATTAAATTCCCAAAATCAATCATTATAATAAAACCCCATTATTCAAAATATATATAATAAAATATATTATATATAATATATAACATATATTATATTATTAGGGCATGCGTGGATCATCGGTGGCAAAAAGAAATCTTAAGTGGGCAAAAATTCAAAAAATCGCTTGTTAGGCAACTTGACATAAATATTTGAATAAGTTATCTATATTATTTCAAAAAATATGTAAGAATAGAATCTTGTAGAAAATTGAATGCAGTTTTAAAATACTAGGTTTATTTCAAAAATAAATAAAATCTATTTGGTGAAATTTGAAATTTCAATGCAAGAGTAATTTAAATTTCAGTGGAAAAAATAAGTAGGTGTCCTGGCCTAACCACCCTAACCATAATAAAATGATAATATTTTGTAATATTTTATATATAAGTAGAGGACTCATCCTGATGTGATGCATATTTTTTGTAATTTTTCCAAGTAAATAATTAATTATGAATTTTTTGCCATAACTTTTAGAAAAAATATAAAAAACTCGCCCTCAGTTCAATTCTCACCTTAACTTGGTCAAAACTTCATGAAATTTATTTTTTATTTTTTTAATCCTATAGTATGTGAAGCATAGAATGTGACGCATGTTTTGGATTCAAAAAATATGATACCATTTGAAGTTATAGATGTTTTTCAATCAGCCTATCGATCAGGACTTTAGTCGTAATTCTAATAGAAAATGAATAATAATTATTTATTAAATTCAAATTAAATCATAATTTATATTTTTGGAAAGATGAGAATCTCCTCTAAAAACCCTTTTTGTTTCATTAATTTTGGTTGAAAAAAAAGTCGTCAGCCACATACCCCCATAATATTGCCACTTTTTGGCTCACCATGATCCCCATACAATGCATATATAAGGCAATTATTTTAAATAAAATCCAAAAATCAACATACACATTATATATATAGATAATATATATATACGTAAATATATAATATTAAAATATTATATATATATTATATATATATTATATTTATACAATAGAAGACAAAAACAAACCTAAATAAACTGTGGGACTGTGGCATTCTAATTCCTTAAGAGGAGGAAATAAAAACTTTTAGATGTAATCTTTCGTCAGTTACCAATGAAATTTGATTAATTCTCAAGTATGTGCAATTATTGTTATTTATTAATTAATTTTTTTTATGTTATACCATTGTTCTGCTTGGATTTAAAATATCCTAACGATAGGTTGTGGAATGATGTTCATTTTTATATTGAAAAGAATAGATAAGGTTCGTGAAAGTTACATTTTTGAGAACTTATAAGTATCAGTAAAGGATTAAGTATATGATGCATATATGTACTTTGGTTTCCGTTTTATGAGAAAAGATTGTTTGCCAAAATTGATCTTGAGTTATTTAAAGAACGTGTGTGTCTATGATTGTTGATTTAAGTGATTTCTTGTTGGTATGGTTTGGGAAATTATTGTTATGTTCATGAGCATGCTTTGGCTGTGCTGGATTTTATTCCTTGAGGCTAGGGACTCTTTGATTTCATTGTTAATTCGTGTTGGTCTTTTTGATCATGTAAGTCTTCTAGTTGTGTTCTCTTGAGATGATGTTATGTCTCTTGTGATTTGCTTTGTCTATCTTGGTTTGTGTGTGGGTTAAGCTTCAACGGAAACCTGGTTCTTTGTACGGGTTGTGTGACCTTGTGATTAAAGGTCAAGTTGTGTATCAGTTTGTTATGTGGGTTACCATTATGTTAGTCAACCTTGTGTTAGCCTTGGGTAGTGCAAGCTTTGGTTTCAGTTTTGGGCATCTATAGTGATGTGTTACCTTTTGAGGTGTTTAAATCATTTGTGATAAATGTCAGTGCATTGTCTACCCTTGGCGTGTGGTTGAGTTATGTGTTGTCGATAGGGGAGTGGCTTTCAAACGAGCGCCGGGCCCAAAGAGGTTCCAGGATAACTCGTGTGAGAGTCAGTTAATTAAGTGAAAATTAAAATAACTTACTAGGGAGAGAGTAGCTTTGAATATTAATAAGATAATTTAGCCTTGCTCATTGGCTCAAGGGCTTGTACAAGACTTGAGATGAGTCGGGAAGGCCTGGAATGGCAAGATCATTATCTTGTCTTTACGAGAGATATTCAGTTCTGCTCTGGTGTGCATGTGGGGCTGGGAGTCGGTTGAGGTTTCCAGGATATCCCTAGAGGGGGGCCAGGACCTAGGAAGGCTTGCCAGGATATCCCATGCAACCTTTGCAATGATACTCCTCCTATGATAGCAGTCAGTATAGTGTTGTACCGTTAGTTTTTATTGTACAGTGATTGTACTTGATTTTAGACTCTGGAAGCATTGTAACCATTGTGTTAAGTGATGTGGTCTATGTTCTTGTTTGTAGTTCAGTTTCTGTGTTAGCCTGTGTCTAGTGGTAGATTGTCTTGTCTAGGAAATCCTTGTTACTATCTCCTAGCACGGAGGGAGTGGGGCCTTTGGGTTCCACGTGGTCGGGTGGTGTGCATCTTAATCTGTGGGTTCTTCTTCTTGTTTGTGTGGTCATGATTTCCAGTTGGAGAGCTTGTGTGAATCAGTTTCTTCTCATGCCTTGTCCTCTTAGTACTTATTGTATTTTATTACCCCTCATTTGTTATCGAGGTGGAATTTGTAACATGTAATCTTATTTGTTGGACTTACCTCATTCGGGGAAAGAGTATTGTAAATCATGTTGTTGGAATCAAGAGGTATCTCATACTCTTGAATGTAAATTATTGGGAATGAATGTACGTGAACTTTTATTTGTTAAGTAACTTTTATGATATGGTTTTAATTCCATGTTTCATGTTTGGTTTAAGTAACCCAGTATCACAACCTTAGGGGTTTAGTTGTTCTAAGTTAAGTGAACTTGTATGTTAATGGTTTTAACTTGCATGCTATTGTTCTTTTTCAAAAAAAAAAAATTAGTTCGGTTGTGTGGTAAATTGCATCTTTCCCTAGGGTTGCGCAGGGTGTTAATAATAAAACAACCGCTAGTCCCGACATGGAACCTGCACAATCGAATTTAGCACTCATGGAGGTTTTACCTGTAATGCTTGAGACACATATCTCCAACACCTTTTCCCACACTTTATGATTTTTAGTTTTCCTTTTGTCACTTTGCAATGCAAAATCTAGAAAAGAGCACTCCTTACAACAACATAGAGTGGCCTAGTGCAGATTAACACTGGATTCTTTGAAAGCATGTATGTAGCATGCAATGAGCACAATGAATCACCTCTTTTCAATAAATCTAAGCCTGGAGAAGCTGCAAAAGATAAATTATATATTCAATGAGTTAGTCCAACACCCAAGAAATTGCATTAAAACAATTTGCCAGTCAAAAAAATTTAAACAAGATACCAATTGTGATTCTCCAAAACATAAGAGATATTGTGATTCATCACATTCTTAAATATCCCACAAAACAAAACTTCAACACAATGAGAATGATTTGAAAGAACACAACTACGACCATGTTCAAACAGAGAGAAATACATTTTTTAGGTGCCAATTGCAAGCAAAAGGAATTAAGGATAAAAAACATCAAAGATATCAAAAATAAAATTTACTTTTGAATAAAGAAAATATAGCCCCATCATGTGAATCCTTCATTTCCCTAGTAAATTCAAGATGCAATCTTACAGTCTAACTCGTCAGGATGTCAATTCCCAATATTGCCTATTCAATTGTAGCTTTTAAAGTAAACCATCCATCCTGATGTGCTTTCAGTCATGCCTACCAAGCTTCAGTCAGTTGGAAATACTGTCTTATTTCTCCAAACAATTTCCTTTCTTACTTTTTATAAGACACTCCAACAATTATATGTGAACCAAAACTTTAATTTTTATTGTCCATTCATTTCATCCTAATTAATTATAGACAATAAGATAAAATTATAGACGGTAAGAAAATTAATGTTTTAGATTTTTATAGACAATAAGATAAAATTATAGATAGTAAGAAAATTAATGTTTTAGATTTGATATTCATTTCATAGTAGGGTTGAGATGAGCGTACTCTTCTACGAAAGATTAGAATATAGAGTAGCTTATGAAATAACAAAGAAATATGACATGGTTAATAAGAGGGCATTAGTTAGTCCAAACCTTTTGGTTTAAATCCAAAACGTTTGGAACTAGCAGCAGTAGCAACAAGAAATGGTTTTTTCAAAACGTTTGGACCAACTAATGCTCTCTTGTTGACCATATCAATAAAAGTAGAAAGATACAATATGAACCAATTTCATATTTTTAAAAAATAGAAGAATCAATGAGATATTTGATTTAAAAATGAAACCCTTTTTGTACTCAACTTAAATTGGATATAACCTATGCTACTCAAAATCTATGATAGACTTAGATTAAGCAAAAGAGTTAGTAAATATTGACGAAAAATGAAAGCTCACCAACACCAACCCTTGTTGCAAAAAGTGAAGTCAGTTATAGTAGAAATTTTGGTGTCTAAAAGAATTTAACTAATTTCATTTATCCATTCACATAACTGAAATTACTAAGGGTAGTAATTGGAAAACTAGTTATAGTAAAAATTTTGTTGTGTACAATGTATTTTAGGATATGACTTACAACTAAATATAATTTCATTTAAATGCATGATTTTATGAATCAGTATATCTTAAAATACATATCACAAAATACATAATATTTCTACTATAACTAGTTTCACTTATTTATTCACATAACTCCAATTAATACCCTTCCAAGATTATTTCAACAAAGTATAATCATTTATTGTATTCAATGTATACCATCATTGAAAAAAGCCAATTATTGCCCTTCCAAATTATTTTAATAAACTTTTATTTAATATTCTTTTGTATTTGATTGATCATTTATTGTGGAAAACTTGGGTTCAAAATGTAAATTTGTAAACTCACTCTTTGACCTATGAGCCTTCGAACGTAGTCAATTCACTTGAACATGCAAAATGCCAATCAAACACAAAAGAATATTGAATAACAATTTATTGAAATAATTTGGAAGGGTAATAATTGGCCTTTTTGGATGCCTCACATTAAGAGAATGTATAATAGGTCATGCTCCAGTGATGGTGTACATTCAATACAATAATTGATCAATCAAATACTTTAATGAAATAATCTTGGAAGGGTAGTAGTTGGAGTTTATGCGAATGGTTAAATGAAACTAGTTATAGTAGAAATTTTGGTGCCTACAATGTATTTTAGGATATGACTTACAACTAGATATAATTTCATTTAAATGCATGATTTTATGAATATATTTTAGTAGTGCATTTAAATGAAATTATAGTCAATCTTACATTAAGTTGTAAGCCATATCTTAAAACACATATATCCTAAATATTTACATTGTGGTATGCACAAAAATTTCTACTATAACTAGTTTCACTTATCTATTCACATAAATCCAATTAATACACCCTTTCAAGATTATAATAAAGTATTTGATTGATCATTTATTGTATTTAATGTATACAATCATTGAGAATGTCGAAAAGGGCCAACCATTACCCTTCCAAATTATTTTAATAAAATGTTATTTAATATTATTTTGTATTTGATTGATCATTTAATGTATTGAATGTAGGAAAACTTGGGTTCAAAATGTATTTGTAGACTCACTCTTTGACATATTAGCCTTCGAACTAGTCAATTCATTGAACATGCAAAATGCCAATCAAATATAGAAGAATATTAAATAATAATTTATTGAAATAATTTGGAAGGGTTATAATGGCCTTTTTGGATGCCTCACACTAAGTGAATGTTTAATAGGTCATGCTTGGTGATGGTGTACATTCAATACAATAATTGATCAATTATAAAATACTTTATTGAAATAATCTTGGAAGGGTAGTAGTTGGAGTTTATATGAATGGATAAATGAAACTAGTTATAGTAGAAATTTTGGTGCCTACAATGTATTTTAGGATATGACTTACAACTAGATATAATTTCATTAAAATGCTTGATTTTATGAATATATTTAAGTGGTGCATTTAAATGAAATTATAGTCATACTCTTACATTAAGTTGTAAGCCATATCTTAAAATACATATATCAGGTAAATATTTACATTGTGCTATGCACAAAAAATTCTACTATAACTAGTTTCACTTATCTATTCACATAACTCCAATTAATACACCCTTTCAAGATTATAATAAAGTATTTGATTGATCATTTATTGTATTCAATGTATACAATCATTGAGAATGTTGAAAAGGGCCAATTATTACCCTTCCAAATTATTTTAATAAAATGTTATTTAATATTCTTTTGTATTTGATTGATCATTTAATGTATTGAATGTAGGAAAAGTTGGGTTCAAAATGTATTTGTAGACTCACTCTTTGACATATCAGCCTTCAAACTAGTCAATTCATTGAACATGTAAAATGCCAATCAAATATAGAAGAATATTAAATAATAATTTGGAAGGGTTATAATGGCCTTTTTGGATGCCTCTCAATAAGTGAATGTTTAATAGGTCATGCTTGGTGATGGTGTACATTCAATACAATAATTGATCAATTATCAAATAATTTATTGAAATAATTTTGGAAGGGTAGTAATTGGAGTTTATGTGAATGGATAAGTGAAACTAGTTATACTAGAATTTTGGTGCCTAGCGCAATGTATTTTAGGATATGACTTACAACTTAATGTAAGAGTATGACTATAATTTCATTTAAATGCACACCACTTAAATATATTCATAAAATCATGCATTTAAATGAGATTATATCTAGTTGTAAGTCATATCCTAAAATACATTGTAGGCACCAAAATTTCTACTATATAACTAGTTTCACTTATCCTTTTACATAACTGCAATTACTACCCTTAGTAATTGGAGTTGAATGTGAATGGATAAGTGAAACTAGTTATAGTAGAAATTTTGGTGCCTAGCACAATTGTATTTTAGGATATGACTTACAACTTAATGTAAGAAAGTATGACAATAATTTCATTTAAATGCACCACCTAAATATATTTATAAAATCATGCATTTAAATGAAATTATAGAGTTGTTTAAGTCATATCCTAAAATACATTGTAGGCACCAAAATTTCTACTATAACTAGTTTCACTTATCGATTCATATAACTCCAATTAATAGCCTTCCAAGATTATTTCAATAAAGTATTTGATTGATCATTTATTGTTATAATTTAATATTCTTTTTTATTTGATTGATCATTTATTGTATTGAATGTAAAATGCCATCACCAAGAATGGTATTATACATTCACTTAGTGAGGCATCCAAAAAGGCCTAGATGTGTGTAATGCCCAAAGGATAAACACTTAAAACCTCAGTCATAATAGAATATCCCCTTCTCTAACGTGAAGTAGAAGTGTACCACACATAATTATAGTGTAGAATTGCTTATGGTTGATTGTAATTTGTAAGTATCCTAAAATACAATATGTCTCTTTAAATATAAGTTATCCATGATTATCTCCTTATCCCTACTTATATAGATGCATTATACTTAATCCTCATGTCCGTAATTCTTAAAGCATTCAAGATTTATGTATTTATATGCTTATTTGTTACTTTTACATGTGAATGTTTCATTAGGATATTTTAGTATCACTTCTTTTATAGGAAATTTTTTATAATCTTACTTTCTCTCTTTCTCCCTCTTTTTCATAGATAGTTGAATGAACTTAAAATTGTTCTTATTTTTACAAGTTCATGATGTTCAAGCAACTCATTGCTCATATTTCCTATTTTTTATAATTTCCTATGGAGCATCTTACTAGAAAAATGGTTATTGCATATTTTACTAAATTAGAGAAATAGAATTAGTACATATTTGTAATTTTTTTGTTTTAATTGAATTTGCAGATCTTTACATATTTATATAGATATGGCTTATGATCAGGGATCACATCATTCCACTCAGTCTCAGTAGCAAGCTGAGGCTAGGTCTAATTTATACAATGATAGCATTAGTAGATTAAAGAATGCTTTGAGATGTTTGGACCAAACAATACTTAACTCCCCTAATCTCCCTAATAGAGATATATTAGTTAGCATTCAACAGGAGATCTATCATATGATTCATACAATTCGATCTTATAATCCTTATGATGAGGTCAGTACTGAGGATTTTTACAGGTCCCTTGCCAGCAGTGTTGTTGGCACAGAGAAAATTGATTCTATTACTAGTAGAGTTTCAACACATAATGTGCACAACATGTTCCCTCATTATATGGGACAAAAGAAAGTTATAGGTTATGTTGTTACTAGATGTACAAATGAGCTTGTTGCTCCATTTATATATCCCAAATGGTTGGCAACCCATCACAGATGACCTCATAATGATGAGTTGCCACTTTATTTTTGCAAACAACTATATGTTGAGTTTCATTTAGGGTTAGCAGTGGACTACACATCTATTCCTTCAAATGTTGGACAGGGAAAAGGGCGGTTTGATGAAAAACCTCAATATAGACATGCAAATTTTCCACTGCCCATCAACAAGAGGGCATTAGTTGGTCCAAACCTTATGGATCTTCCAAAACATTTGGAACTAGCAGTAGCAGGTGGTGTAGCATCAAAACCTACTCGAACCGTCCTTTTTGACAGTATTGTCGTGATTGCTACTCAGGTGGATCAGATATCATCTGATTGTGTAGGTAGATACTTATTACGTCCATGGATTAGCCTTCCTCCTACTGAGACTACATTTTCCAATTATGATCCCTACATTCGAGCAGAACTACCATCACCATCAGATGTGGCCCAGATGAGTGAAACCACTATACATAATGTTGCTTCAGTTTCCAGTGCTGATTTACTATCATCATACCAGTTTATCAGTGATGAGTGTGGGATTCCTTTAGATGGTGTAGCAACTCATATTAGATGGAATTTTGGTAGACAATTGGGTCAAGGTGAGGCGGCTTCACAAGATGTACATATTCCAGACCAGCCTACAGTCCCTGAGGTTACTGCACACGATGTACATGGCACATATAACTCACTTCTATTTGGCAGTGGTCCTCTACCTGATACAAGTGTCCCTGATTTGACTATGCATTCTCGTGACATTAGTGACATTGGTAGAGTGCTCGAGGGTGAGACACAGGTACTTTCAAATAATCAGATATATTTTGCGTTCTAAAAATTCACATACATATATAAAATAAAATTGACTTTAAAGTAGTTCCCACTCTTCATTGAAATCTTGTATTTTTAAATTTGTAGCAAAACGAGGGTTTGTCATGCTTTCAAGATTTGGAGCATGCAAACAATCCTATGCATGGTACATTTGAGGTACACATTTATAATATTTAAAGTACTTGATACATTCAAACATTGAAAGTACATAACTTTAAGATGACTTTACATTTACACATGTGTACATTAAATTAATTAATGTACTTTCTTGTGCAGGGAGATAGATCGGGACATGGATCGAGACAAGGATCGAGAGAGGCATCGAGCCATGGATCCAGATAATCAGGACATGGATCCAGACATGGATTAGGAGAGAGATCGATCCATAGTCATATTAGGCATCCTCCACTTTGATTTATTTTACATGCAGATACATGATTTGTTATACATTTTATAATGTGATTTGTCACATTATGGTTCTTAGATGATGATCTTCAAACTATATACATTTGACATTATTGTTTCACATTATGGTTCATCTTATTATGTTTTATAGTATATACATTTTACATTATGGTTTCACATTATGGTTCATCTTATTATATTTTACAATATATATACATTTTACATTATGTGTAACACCCGCTGAGAACCCTAGAGGACTAATCTAACACTATAGAAAAATCAGACAATTTTTTTGTTTTTGTTTTGTGCATTGTTGTGTAATGAAATAGAACATCACATAAGTTATTTCCCTAAGTCCCCTAGGGTGCACGACTGCGTTATTCTTTTAAGTTCAAACTACAAATCCACATATCTTCTTAACTATCAAATGCGAACATCACTAAGCATATTATATCACATTACAATTGAACATAAGATTCAAGTGAGACAATCATTCATTTACATAAAAGAGTAACTACTTTCTTCCATATTAATTTACATGTATAATGTCATGGTTACAAAATATCTTACATACAAGAGATACAACATTTCAGTTATCTTATACATTTCTACAATGATACTTCCTCGAACAAAAGAGGAGTGCCTTACAATGGTACATGATACAAACACACATACAATACTTAATACAAGTACATTAATCAACTTCCAAAAATAGGTGCAATGCTGAAGAAGAAGGATACGATGCAAACGACACTCCATGAACATAAGAGGAACCCAACGGAGAACGTTACACGTTCCTCCCAACCGCGTGAATCCAAAGATTCACTCCCCCATGCTAGGAGGCTACAAAGGTTCCCTCCAACTAGACGACAAGGTCAAAACATCACAAGGTTGACAACTCACATTACAGGACAAACAACAACAATATGTAACACCATCAAGTACAACACATCAGTGACCAAACTTCCAGAGGCTCATAGATACACAAAATAAAACAACAATCAAGGGAGCTCATGGTTGTCATAGGGGAAGTGTCATCACATAATTGGACATAGGTTATCCAGGTAGTTTTTCCTAGGCCCCGACCCCCATCCTTGGGTTATCCTGGTGGCCTCTACCGAACTCTGGCCCCTCATGCTAATTATGCAGAATCGCCATACTCCTCGTGGAGACGAAGTAGACGATTATGCCATTCTAGGCCTTCTCGTCTCCCCTTAAGCCTAAACGAGCACTTGAGGCTGAGCGGGGTACTTACTTATCTTGATTACTATTTTTGTACTACCCATTCCCCCTAATTAATTTTAATGTTTTCACTTGTTTAGCAACTTCCACATGGGTTATCTAGGCACCCCTTTGTGCGCCAACCCCCATTGGAAGCCACTCCCCTACATCCAACCGAAAACCACTGAACTTGAAAACAACATCACTTGCACTCACAAAACTCATGTAAACCATATTGCGAGGTATTACCCATCCCGCTCATAAGTCCATAAAATCTATCACAAGACCAATCGTAACATGCAAGGTGAACGGTCATCAAACACATAATAAACACAAAATTCCATCGCCAAAGATAACCAAAAACTTTCCTTTGCAAGACAATTCCCTTAAGCCTCTAGGAACTCTAATTACAATTCACAAGGTAACAAGACAATGGACAATCACCAATTAGAACCAAATCACACTCTCGCATTCAAGATACACATCAAATCAAACACAATAGATAATAGATTCAAGAATGGGTTTCAAAATTTCCATCCTTAACCAAAAAATTTCTACCATCAAATTATAATTTCCTCAATCTCGCTTCGTCTCAACACTAGTACAACATATTAAACTTTAAGCCCATATATTCATGCATTCATATTTATGCTTACATTCTCTCGTACATACTTTTATATATATACATACATTTATACATATTTACACTCAAGTATAAAATGTTGATTTAATTACACAGGGACTCACATGTAATATAAATAGAATCATATCTATTCATTTCATTAAACATACAAATGTATAAATACATATAAATATGCACCTTTATGCGTGTTTATACTTGTGTCATTTACAACTTGTTATATAAACGTGAAAGGATCTTTATGTACATAAACTATTATTACATTCAGGCATGACTTCCTCTCTGTCAAAAACAACCTAATTTCCATACTAGCCACTAAACAACTCTAGCACGGTCTGGCCCAACAATTCTCCTAACTATTAATGGAATAGAACTTAAAAAGAAACAACCATTCAATAAGGCTGGTCATGCTACAAGCTGATCAGTATTTAAACTAGAATTCACCCTAGTAGTAACAAGTTAGTCAGTGTATTTTAAACATAAAATTAACAAAGTGACCGTCGCTCACTACAGGTTTCAACTTGAACAAAGTCTGAACAAGATATATATTTAATGCTCATCTCTAACGTGCCAAGAATATTATGATAAGGATCAGTAAAATGACTGTTCCATCCTAAATTCAATAAATAGAAGTGGCAGTGAACTGTTGATATACGCATGGGTTGGAACACAATGCCTAAAGTAGGTGATGTCAAAATAAGATCATAAAGTTCTTGAGAAATCAATATTGAATGCAACCGTCAAACCCATTTGACGAGGATGTGAACGGTCTGTTACAATTTAGGAAAACTCAAATCAAATCGACACAGATCGTTGTCATTGACCATGAAAGTGCACTAAAATTTATCCTATGGCAAATCCTTCAACCGATTACCAACAACGCATAGCTAGCTTAAAGCATGGCGACTTAACTGGCCAAGACCAACTCGAAAGCACCTACTTCATATGTTGAATTTCAAAAGTAACTACAACATGCAAGGAGAGGAAAGATGGCCTTGCAGTAGGAACAAAGAATAAGGCTTAGTTTACCAAGGATCATCATAATGTATAAAGGATTAAGCTGCAATAAATCGAGTCGTACGACATCACAAATGGGAAAGCAAGTTCTTTGATTTGATTCCCCATTGAAACTAGGTCGACACTAGATGCAGATTGAAGGTTTCTTACAATTTAAACATATATATATATATATATATATATATAAGAGAAGCATACTTAATTCCCAATTTCAGATAACGCCACTTGGCTCTAAATAGGGAAAATTCATTACTTACATAGGTTTAAGGAATTATATCCTCCAACCAAGATGGCGCATTCATAGTCAACTAACAGGACATTCTCCTGCATGATGAAAAACCCTCGATATGAAGACACTTGCATGCAATCCTACAGTGGACAATTTCTTAATGTTCGACCTTTGTTATGATTAAACACAAATCTTATGCTGATACATGAAGGGTAATGCGTCGGTCAAGAAAAGAAACGCCTATGAGTTAAGTAATAGTTTTAAATCTTTGGTTCCGATTTGAGTATAAGGATAAGTGTTATGATTCTTTAGACTAGAACATAACAGAAGGATATCTACAAGAAGTTAGACAACAATCATTCAAAAAAGATGCCTGTAGACACACGCACTATAATGAAAAGCATGCAGAGAAAATTGCAAGGTTGCCTAACGGCTAACTCTCAAGAGGAAAAAGGGACTAAATAAAGTCTTTATCAGATTCAAATTGTTCCCCAGTATATAGTTTAATAATTTATAGACAATTGGCTAAATAAAACCAAATAACTATGTACAGGTTGTTAGCAGAATAGCGGAAAGGATTAACAACACAAATCGCTAACATTGGGTTTGCAAGGAAATTAAGCACTATGTTTACAAAAGATAGTCTACCACTCCTAGCTAGAACATCGACTTTTCATACAAAAGGAATGAAAATATAGGAACTTGGCAATGTGTAAAGCTGAGTTGATAGTTGATGCCATACAACAAACCCTGTGAGTTCGCTTCTAGCTCCCTTCAAAATACCTTCCTGCCTTCTAAATGACTAAATCTATTACAACTGCAGATGGAGAGGCTTCTAGAACTCACATAGAGATTTCCCAATTTGTTTTTAAAGAAAACCCCAAAGGAAACTAATACATCACACTTTATGGCACAATTTTTTTTTTTAAGTAACATGCAACATAATATTAACATACAACATTTGAAATGAAACTATACATGTACAACATATGACAAAGTCCCTTGGGGTTACATGATTGCATTACTTTTTGAATCATTATCATTACACGAAATATACCTGTACATCCATAAGAATATAACATGTTTATGGACAATACATTAATAACATGAAGACACATTACTCAAGGATTACAATATTACAATGTTGCTTCATGAATTGGGAAGAGTACAACAACATGGATAAATACATCTGAAATGTATGAATACACATATCCATATCAAGATCTAACACTAGTGCATCTCTAGTGTCATTGTAACAGGTACAACTTGATCATGACTGGGGACCCAATAGGGTGCATAGCACATTCCACCCAACCACATGGACTTGAAGGCCCACCCCTCATGCTAGGAGAAGACAAGAAGGACCTCAACAAATACCATCAGGAAAGGAAAGGTTTACAAGCAACGGGTATCATTCTAAGAGGCTATACAGGTGCTTGGGTAATTAGCCACATATATATACAAAGCACATAGAAATATGAGTTTAGAGTCAGGGTTACTCATTCGACAAAAGATAAGGATATATATTCATAACCTTTTCTTCAGTTTGATTCAAACATGACCCAACTTGACACTCTTTAAAAAATACAGAGACTTATCTAATCACAAAAAAGAGGTGTCCACATTCGATGGAATGCTATTTACATGCTACGCTATTCCTCAAAATCTTGGCATGCGAATGATAAAAAAGAAAGAAATCTCATCGAATGAAATCAAATATTGAGTTTATCTTCCATTTTCATACCTGATTTCACTTGCCAGATATACCAGTGTTGAATGTGGTTGCACTGTTGCTTTGTCGCATTCATTAGATTCACCTACCATTGTTTCCACCATGGAAAGCCTTCTAGTAATGTTGAAATCCACATGCGCGACTCTTTTTCAGGAAAAGAGGCATTGCCTATGTTGAGCGATGGACCAAAGCACCAGACAATCTCAATCATAGTTGTGTAATGTCAATTCCAGAGTTAGTTCTAAGCGAGGGTTCAAGTGGGAGGTATGGGTATGGGCATTCTTGCAATCAAGCCGAATGATGGTCACTTGCTGCATCGTTATGACCAATCCCCCATTACAAAGAGAAACTGTGAAGAGGAGGAAATTCGATAGGCCTTGTGATTTGCAGATGGGTTTTCCTATAGGCAGTAAAAATTGAAAAGCATTATCTTGATCTCACGGAGGAAAGGTCCATGTTGGGTAAAGCCCGTGCCTCTCAGGAAATCCACCCAAAATCCATTCCAGAAAGACCAGCCAATAGTCACGGCATGCATGTCCTGAAAGTTCTAGAAACTCCATATCCCCCCATTTCGTGCGAAATAAAGACTCGTTCCCCAAGCGGTTACCAACCGTATTTTTTTTAGATCCTCCATCTCATTGCATTATATCTTAATTTATTATTAACTTTTATTCATCTATTTATTTTAATATTCATTTAAATCATAAACACTGAATTTATTAATGTCAAGTAAATATTTTAATTATATGTAAATTTTTGTTTACTTAAATATCAAAGCCCCTTTGATTTCAATAATCTTTATTTAATGAAATAATCAGCACAATCATGAACATCACTCAAAGAACATATTATTAAGCAATACTAGACCGCAAGGAGCAATGGAAGGCAAAAATGACATCGACAAAGACAAACCAAGTCACATATAGCAACACAGTCAAGACGAAGCACGAAGGGGAATTACATTATGGTTCATCTTATTATGGAAATAGAAATTCTTGAAGCTAATCAAGGATTACAAGATCCATCTTTACAACTTTTCCAAGAAAATAGAAATATAAATATATTGTAACTAACAAGATAATTCCACACCCTCCAATGAACATATCAAAGAATCCATATGGACCTAATAATGATCAACATCACCCAATAATGTGACCATTAGGCCCACCCCTTTGTATACTAGGAGCATATTGATTAGGTAGTCCAACAACACTCACACAAAACAAAGTGGTTGAATAATCAAACATACTAATTGCATATCATACATGAGGCATCCAATAGAATACACATTGAAAAAATAATATCGAATAATGGAATCCAATAGTAACATTTGGTGTTAGCCACTAATAACACACAAAGTAAATGGTGATAATTGCTAATAACATACAAAGTAAATAATGATAACTACTAATTAAAACATTTGAAATGGTTATAAACACCAATAATCAAATAGTGAAAATGAAAATAAAAATCAATAACATACAATTAGAATGGAAAGGACAACCAATAATCATGTGAAAATATTTATGTACACACATTGGATATAAACACATGTGAATATATCATGATAATGTCTTGAGTCTTAATTATGTTTATGTTTATTTGATCTCATTTTAAATTATATTTTTATATTTTATCCATTCTCAAGCTCCTCTAGTTTACCATTCAAATTTGAATGGAAATAAAAGTTCACTCTACTCCTAACTCTAGAGTTAAATCCTAACACCAAAAGGTCCAAAGTGATTAAAATATTGTGACACATAAATTGAGGTAAAAAACAAAGACACTCATACCCAAAAGATAGATAAATGCATTTCCATAAGGATAATTTTCATCCTACAAAACAAAAAGGTTTAATATGGTTTACAACTCAATTTTGATATTTAAAAAAAAACCATACAAACTTCCCAAAAACATCATTAATGAATTTTGGAAATTTCTCAATGTTAAAAATAAATAAAAAACTAAAATGGAATATACCCTTTTGAGAACTCAAATCAAAAGATTACTCTTTTCAAATGGTAATAATTTAGCAAAAAAGTTCCATAGATTTAGCATAAAATGTAATTTTCCAAATCTAAAAAATTACAAATATAAATTTCACAAGTAAAAATATAGATCTTGATTCAAACTTAGCATACTACAAATGGAAAGACATAAAATCTCCTTAGGTGAAGGATGAAATTTAATATGAAAACTATCTAAGCATGTTTGTATAAATCAAAATAGAATACTACATTCACAAATCAAAACCCTCAACAACAAAGATTATCCTTCTTGAATGTAATGCACACAATCCTTTGGCAACCCTCTTTTAGATCCAACCTAAATATCCTAATCCATAAGAAATTTGTAAACAATAATTTTGCAAAATAATAGGTCACACCATGGAGGAGAGGGATCAACATGTCAACTAATTTTTTACTCCTTTCACATTCAAAATAGTTATTTTCCACAATTAAGACACTAATTTTTAGTGATGGCACAATGAAGACACTATCTAATGTGTTGCACATTCATGGCACTACGTAATCTAATTATGCCATGAGTTTTGATCATATAAATGAATTAGTTGATATGCCAATTTTTTGACATCAAATATTAGATCACATCTAGGTGAGAAAGGATCAAAAACATTGAAGAATAAATATATAGGTGAGATTGTGTTTTTCATGAGCAAAATAAAGTTAAATTCTCATACCAAAATGGATTTTAGAGTTAATTTGAATAATTTTGTGCAAACATAATTAGATTGTAATTTAATAGAAATTTTCAATGAAATTTTGGAATATGCATAATGTGTTGAAATTTAATATAATTAATGAGTAATTTTTATTTTATTTTATTTTTGCATCTATAAGAAATTAAATAAGTGATGTGTATTTTTATGTAATCTTTTCATTAGAAAATATAAGCAATGGGAAGTGAGACTTGACAAAGATGAAGAATTTGTTTCAACAACTCCCACAAGAACATTTTCATGTGATATATCTTCATTTTCAATATTATTTGTATGATTTAGAAAAAGGGTTTACGTATAAACTTCTAATTGACTATTTGTAGACACATCCAAAAGTCTCTCATTATGGTCGTCACCTTGAAGCTTGATTATGTCATTATCTAAAAAATCATATTTTGTGTTTAAGACTTGTGTACATGACTGAATATAATTATATTTAACACTATGAAAGCTGCAAAATGCTTGTTCATAATATCCTAGAAAGTGGAACTTTATTTATGAAAAATTTCACTGAACTATTCAAAATCAAGAATCAATTATTGTTCTTCTTTCATACTTTTTCCAACACCTTCTCATGACTATCTTCTATGATTCTTCTGTTTTACTTTTCAAGCTCTATAATATTCTCAAAGTGTATTCTTTTTTAGAACTTTTTATAATCTTGAACTCTCTATTTAGATGAACCTCTACCCTATCTGCATATCTTTGGTGACATCTATTTCCCCAAATCATCCATACAAAAGTAGTACATGAACTTTAGAAACTATGAATGTACTTAACATTTGTTAAATCTTACCATTCTAAGCTAATCGCAAAATGCCTAAAATTTAAAAAACAAATGTAGGATTAAAATACAACAGATTATGATACAAAAATGTAAGCTCCCAAATAATCACCACCATTTTATGTCCCACATACATAGATTTAGTTAAATCTTTATAGCACCAAAATCTTGGATTCTAGAAGTATAACCATAATTAAAATCTATAGACTATCATGAAATGTCTCCTAAAACTTGAAGGCTATATGATGTAAGAATGCGGGAGAAATAAAATGGACTCTTTAATATACGTTTTAAGAAAGCTTTATAGGAAAATAAGATCACAAAAAAGAAAGCTTCATGGGCTACTATTGATTGAAATTATTTGAATTCAACATAAAATAAAAATAAAAATAAAATTTAGGTCCAAATTTTTTATTTTATTCAAGGGGTAAACACTTTTGACTCGGAGCTATGAACCGGTGAGGTCACAAATGGCGGACCTCATCCCCAAATGTTACATGTATGTATTGTCATAGAAAATATATATGTACAAAAATATCTTAAAGTTCTTGGTACATATAATCTGGATCCTGTCTATCCTTTATTATCTCTAAATTTTTTTCATGGTATTCAATAGGCAACCTCCACCTTTGTTTGGCACACCCTCTTTTTGGTAAAGTTTCAAGATTCAATCTTGTTGCTATAACTAAATGACTATAATGTAAAACCTTTTGGCTTGGCATATAATCAATAAATGTAATTCCATTTGTATATATCTTTGTTTGTTGATAGTATGCACCTTCAACAACCACTGATCCAGTAGGATACTCTTGTCCATCACCATCTGCCACTGATTATGAAAATTTTCATTTTGGTTGCGTACATCTTAGTAGATAGTAATTTACACCTTCTACATTGTCAGGATCTGCAAGAACAACAATAATATCTCTTGTACACACTATGTAGTAAACCATGCTCAACTTAGGTAGAATATAAATTATCAATTGTAAGAAATAAAATTCAATTAAAAAATTTAAAAATTACCTATAACAACTAAATCTGATACACGTTTGTAATCAGCTGAATATAGAGGATCATAGATATCTACAATGTCATTATATTCAAAAGGGTTTGATATGTCCACTAATTGTTTTATTTCCCATTTTGAAACATACCCATCTCTAATATTCTAACATTGTAGAGTATTTGCATTGTTCTCAATGCAATCAACACAAAACACATGATTTTTCTTTCACTTGAATTACTGGAGGCCTACTATGTCCTACTGTCATGATTTGATGCAAACTTCTAATACCACTAGTTGTTTGACAATTAGTAAGAGTTGATCAATCAATATATGTAAATTTCAAATGTATCCAATTAAAAAGTGTATAAAATTTAAAATTCAATTCATGTACACATTGAAATTCATAAAACAAATTCATTTATGTGCCTTTAACTTCCCAAAAATATCGTGTGTTGTATATTGAGTCATGGGAAACAAAATAAATTTTGCACCATTCAACAATTTCATGTGCATTCCTTATGGCATTACCTGCAAGTTCATGTTGGTGAAATGCCAAGTTAAGAGGTTTTGTAGTTGAAAGGAAAAGACGGATCTCAAAAAACATAATTATATTTTTTCTAAAAATCCATATGGTGTTACCTGCAAGTTCATGTTGGCGAAGTGCACACTTCACACATTCTCTAGCTCCATCATGCTCTCATTTTCCATGTCCACTCTCATAGAAATTCCACAAAAAATTTATGTCGCGTCTAATATGTTGTTGGCTTAACCAATTAAAATATTTTGCAAACTTAAATTCTCCCGTGATGTTACAACCAATTTCATTTAAAACCAAGATAGTAAAAATAAACTATATGTGTACAACTAATTAAGTTTGAACACGTTAAGTAAACAAATAAACATATAATTTCAAAAAAATAAATCAACACTTACCAACGCATCCATTAGACCATATCCAGTGTTGTGAAACATCTATTTGACATCATCTCAGGTCTTCAAAAAACATTGCAAAACAATGGGCTGCATAGCTTCTATCATGACCTGTATCATCATTGATATAAAAGTGAACCTCTTTGATGATAATTCGTTCATCTTTGCTACTTTGTAGACCATCCAGATGTTCTTCGGCATGCCTATAACAAACTTGTACAAATATTGCAACTTCCTCTGAATGATAATATTGGCTTTGGATCTCATTTTGAGGACTAAATGTATAGTTCTCAAAGAAGTCAACAATAGAGAGAATACAACCTGTTGGAAAACAATTCTTTGAGTCACGAAATCGCTTAGCTTTCCATCTAGCACCATTACAATGTTGAATATGTGGATATATGATATTGCAAATTTTTTTCATAAACTCATTATAAGACAACCCACTCTCTTTGAGAACAATTTTTCTGGTCTCAACTCCTAACTTTGTTGAGTATTTCTCATATTCAAATGTCTTCCACATAACTTGCATTGAATGATCAATATTGTCAACCTGTAAAAGATTCTTCAAATTTCCACATTCATTACATATATTTTTTATACACTGCACTTTCAATTCATTTGAATCTTCTAATTTTTTGCATAGAAGAGACTTCATAAATTGTGTTGTACTTCTAGGGATGACTATTTTTGGATCAATTATTGCTATAGATTTTCTTTATGTCTGAAGGTGTAGATCAAATTCAACATGATTTCGACAACAACAAGTCTCACGTATCTTATTTATACGTACACAAATTGGTCGTAGTCTCTCAAACATCCTTTGAAAAATCTTCACATCTAAAAATTCTTGCTTGAATGCTTCAAAAAACTCACTTTGAGTTGTATCTATAAAATGTTTCGGATGTGAAATTTTTTTACCATCTGCACCTTTTATTTTTATAGTGTCCCTTCTATTGGAAGAAACACGAGAGTGGCTGGTCCAATATTCAATCACCTGTTCCTTTACATCTTCTAAGATTTTATCTTTTCGGGGAACCCTACAAATATTTACCTAATTATTCTCAAGATTTCCATCTAATATATTTCTCTTTTTGATATATCTTTGAACAGTTCTCTTACAAACATTGAGTAATTCAAAAACTATTTTAACTTGTCTTCTATGTGATAATTTCTTACTAGAAATTATAGTCATCAATGCTCTACGTGCAACACTTAAATCAACAACTCAACTCTTGCTTTCAATAGAATTCAATGCTTCTTGTAGGTTTTCAACTATTGTTTTCTTTACTGATCCTGATGACTTTCTCTTATTATCAACCCCTAACAACTCCAAAACAGGGGTAATTTCTTTCCTCCTAAATAATTTTGCAAATAATTGTGCTCTTCCAACTATAGACTTTTCTTCAAAATATTCATCCCATATTCTTTTGCAGTGTAATTTTACTGTGCTTTCAAGTAACATATCTTCAGATGAAATACTATTAAAAAGGGATTCGTCATCCATCTCTATAATATTTTCCATACCAAGGAAAATATTTCTATGACCACCTTCAATTTGTCCTGGTACCTGTACTCCTTGGTCATTATCAATTTCCATGGGTTCTTCTTTAGAAGATTCGGTTTCATCCACATTTCTACTATCTCTTTTTTGATCATACAACCTTGTTCTTGTCTTTTTATTCCTCATCACAAATTGCCCAGGTTTGAATTCACCTGCATACAAAAATAACGTGCATTCAAACTTTTTGATGTTTGTATTGGATAAAGTGTCCCCTACTATCATGGAGGTATGATTATTTTTTGCAGTGAAAACAAGATGTAAACCCATCATTATGTATGTGGAAACTGTTGTTTGGAGTCTTCTCCTATGTGAGAAAGCCTGATTTGGTAAAAGTGGATGATCCTAGTTGATAGGATATTATGGCCTTATCATTCATCGTGCTCAACTCTTCTTGATCATTCGGGATATAAATTTGATCCATGGTAGCTTTTGTATGTTCTTCTTTAACTAGAAGTATTGTTGTGGGTTATGTTTGACCACCTCTATAAGAAGTTTAGTGAATCTATTATCATTAAGAGCTTTGTTCATAGTGGATTGGGTTATTTATTCGTCCTCAATTTCACTTGTTTCACTAGTTGCAACACTAATGTGATCTTCCCCATAAAAGTATTTTCCCCAAGTGTTCCCTTCTTCTTGAAACATTTTTGCTCTTGTTCTAGAGATTATATGTGATTATTTTGATCTTCAATCTAAGGTAAGATAATTTATGAGACCTAAGACTAGGAAGCAAAAAAAGGATATGATTCTAAGATGGGATATGAAAATGGTATGGTATGATATGCCAAGCTAAGAATGCAAGAGCTCAAAGGAAACTCCAGGTCCAAAGTTGGTTATGATGTAAAGGCTTTACTAGTGTTATGATGGATAGACATAAGGACCAATGATCAAGAGAGGGTATGTAGGAGATGATGGACTCCAAAAGGATTTCCATACTCAAGGATAATGGTATATTCCCTAACTTAAGGATGATGAACCTCAAGTGATGCGGGTGATAGATAGCCAATGGTTTGGTTTCAAGACCTAGGAAGAGTAGTCTAAGTGCAAGCTAAAGGTTTGTTTGAGCAATAGTGGATATATGCAAGGGTGGAGGATATGCAAGGACTAGGAGGAATGCAAGGATTGAAAGATCAGAACTGAAGGATTGATAGCCCCAAGAAATCTAAGTGATAGGTTCAATTTAGATGTTTTTGTTCTTTGACATTTTGGGGTTTTGCAAGGTTTAAGGTGTTGCAAATTACTAGGTGTTATGTTTGTTTCAGGTCTATTTTTGAACACACATGCAAGACATAGTAGACAAAATGTTTGATTTTAACAATACAAGAACAAATCCTAAGGTTGGAAAGGACTATATTCACTGGATTCCACGTGGGTTTCCCCAACCACACTTATTCTTAGCGGGTGACTTAGAAGCTTGGCTGATCCGGTGGACATTTTCAATGAAAATTGAAGTGTCTCATTTTTCTCTAGAATCTCGCACCATCGTGAAGAGCTCAACGCCCTAATTCCAACGCACTCTCAGGCGGAAAAGGAAAGCGAGTTTGCTACGAAGGCTACCAAAACCGGAACCGTGGGGCGCCTGAGTTGGAAAAATGGTATCACAAAATATTTAAGTCGGCGTCATCGACATTCGCCGCAAGCTTTCCAACGCAACTCGTTTCATCGAAATCTGACATTGTAGGCGCAAGATATCGTCAGTCAAAGATCGTGCCATGAATGGTTGACTTTGACTGTACGGATGCTAACGTCAGCATTTTGTACGATACGGACAGTGACTGGACCATTTGGAATTTGGCATCCACATCATCCGTATGGAACCAATCGGGAGCTGGCACGTGGCAGTCCGTACAGATTTGACATGGCATCCATGTGGCGGTATAGTCAGCGTACGTTGGCCTCCACGTCAGCGCTCAGTTGGCACACAGTCAGCAAGCCACTTCATATGACACATCACCTCCACATCGGCACCCAGTGGCAGACATGTCAATGTCCAGTCAGCGACAGAGTCATCCACGTCAGCGGAAATGGGCAACCAGCGTTTGCCACGTGGCACCCTCCTGGTGCCACACGTGGCCTCGTCATCCAGCTTTGGCGGCGGTTGTAAATTTGTTTGTTTGTTTAAAAAAAGTGAGCGCTGGCAGAGGGATTCGATCCCACACCACTCACCACCGAAAGACCCGCACCGGCCGTTGCACCAAGGCCGACGCTCTTTACCATATATGGTGAGAAGTTTATTTTGTTATCATTCTGTTTATATTCGGTTGGAAAAACACCGACGGCCGGGAGTGGAACCCGGAACCGCCGGGTTCCCAAAAGGGTTTAACAACCATTGAGCCATTTGGCGGGATATGTATATGCAGGGCTTCGGTCGGTTTTGTGGTATTTTTGAAAGCCGAATGCCTAAAAATTAAAAAACAAACTCCCTAAATTAAAAATTAAACAAACAATAATCTTTTTTAAGATTAAAATCAAAACCCCCTAAACAATGAAAGCCCGAGTAATGCTAAGTTGAAGGGCTTGAAATTATTTTATGGGATTTATGTGAATATTTTGAAGATTACTATGTAAAATAAGGGAGATTAAGTTGTTTTTTTGGAGATATGGAGGATTTTCAAAAATATTGTAAAATCAATTGGTTAAAGACCAATTTGAGAAAATTTTATGTATTTAAAGGGGTGTGAGGTGAGAGTGAATTAAGTTTTTTTTCAGGTGATGAAGTCTTGAGGTGACTGTAAAAGAGAGGTCTTGTGGAGATTATTTTTTGAGCCATTCTGTACGCCTGCATGTTATGTCGCTGAAGTGCTTGGAGAATGGTTGCATGGTGTAATTGATTTTGGAGTTAATCGATCGGCCTCTCTATTGAGTGGACGAGACGAGTCACTTTCCTGACGAACTCTGTATCAACCTTGCACTTCTCTTCTCTCTTTCTCTCATTTCCTTCCTTTTCTATAATCACCTTGTTATTACTTTCATTTTATTATTTCCATAAGTTAATTTTGATTTAATTAACTTGGAATAAACATTGTAAAATTAGGCATTCATTTCTGCATTTAGTCTAGATCCTATACGATCAGCCACACTAGCTTCCCTCCATGACACTCACTTCTCGGGTCAACCAAGCTTCGATCCCTCATGAATCTCTCATGACAGACTCTTCACTCTACTAAGAACTGCGAGAATGTGGATGCCTTGGCAATGATCATTGCTGCACTAGCAAATAGAAAAGGATTTTGGCAACTACAAACAAGAGGTGTCTAGTAAGGGCAACCGTTCGAGTGGTTATACATGTGACAAGATTAGCTCTGATAAGGAGGATTACCAAGCTGCAAAGGTTACACTCTACAAGGTTTATGGGGATTCACTTGTCGGCATAACACATCCGCACTCGTGGTACTTGAACTTTCCTCAAGCACCCATTTTATATATTGGTTGGAAGTAGCTTGGCTTTAGCCTGTTATCGGTTGAGTCGACCCCTTGGGGTGAGTAATTTTTCCCACCAAGGCAGGCCCTCTAAAGTAATATACACATAGATGATGGGTCTGGTTTTTGATCACCAAGTTTGCATAGGGTGAGAGCATACTCCCTACCATCTCAAGCATAACAAACAGTGTTCATTCATCCCCTAGTTAAATCTATATGGCGGAAGACAATTGTTCATTTTAATGCACCAATTGAAATGTGTTCTAAGCTAAAAGACAATCAGTTTCAAAAATAAAAAGTCTTTGGCCAAACGTCTTGCAAAACCATAGATTAGTAGTTTTTCAATATTAGTCTTCGATAGTTGACAACTACACCACTTGTTAGTCCAAGAATTAGCTACAAATATTCATAGTAAAACACAATGAAAATATAAGCATGAACATAAAATAATCTAGTAACGAACATATAAACATCAAAACAAAAAATAATAATATTTCTTTTACCAAATCTTATGTATTAGATGCTTGATTTTCCTATTCAACCCTGTGACAAACACAAATGATTAGAAAAGTAACTTGTTGTTCAGTATTAAATAACGATTTAAGAGAAAATAGTAAATCATAATAGAAACAATTCATTAAAAAGTGGATTAGAAATGGAAAAAGCCAAAAAAAAGACTAGTAAAAGCTGACTTAAATAGTTATTTCAATAAAAACAAGACGAAAATGAGAAAAATATAAAAAACATATTCAAAAAATAAAAAAATCTGCCATTTTATGTTTTAGTACACAATCGTTGACAACAGAAAGAAATTCGATGAAAATGGAAACAATCAAAAAAACAAATTCAAATAAATCAGTGTTTCGGCCGAATACCATCTGGTCAAACAATATTTAGCTGGATAGTATTCGACTGCACACTATTCGGCTGATTTGGATTCAACCGAATCTAATTCGGCCAAAACCATCCACATGGCAGGTGGCAACAAAGTCACCATTCTATCAAATTTCTAAAAAATTTCAACTTCTGAATATTTCTTCAATCAATTTTTTTTTTAAATAAAAATAAAAATACCTTTTTGTCTAGAGCTCACAGTGCTGAATCCTAAATATATATATATTTTGATTAATTTTAGTATATAAATATTTGAAAATATTGCAAGTAGGTTGTTCAAAGTCAAAAAGAAGCTCAGTTGAAATTAAATAAAAAATAGTAAATCATCATAAAAAAAATTGTAAAATATATGATGCCCTAGAGGAGAGAATCCTCTTCAAAAGGGTATATTTTTTTTTTGAAAATGAAAAAAAAATAGTTTACATCAACTGAAAACTATCAAGTTCGAGTTATTTTGACTTTAAAATGTTATTACGAGAAAAATATACATCAAAATTTCATTTTTTTTCCATGCCCTAGATATTGAAGTCAACTATCTGGGCAAAAAAAATCAGGAGAAAATGAATTTTTTTTATGTATGTCTTGATGTCAATTGAATTTCACTTTTTCTTGAAATTTTCAACATAACAAAAATTGCTTTTAAATTGATAAAAATATATCAATTTTTTTTTTAAATTTGAAAAATTACACGAATAAACTTCAACAAAAGTTCTACATTTTATTAGTTTACATCATTTTGAAATTTAAAACATAAATACCACTTTTATGTGGTTGAAGTTGAAATTTTTTTCTCATGTTGGCCGATTCCTTTATAAAGTGAGACACAGGTTTGTACTTTTACCCATGCATTAATGTGTGTATCTATATATACATTATGTTTATTAATACATTTTTATATATAAATATCTACATCCTTGAGGTCCCAATAAAACCTTCACTAAGTAATCTAATAAATATACACATACGTATATTTAAATATATATAAATACATCATATCTGCATATGTATTTATGGATAGATAAATATATAAAGAGAATATATGTCTCTCTATATATGCCTACATATATATGATATGTACATATCTATATCTATAACTTATCTACATACATAATGTACATATGCATGTATCTCTATATATCTATATACACACATAGAATCTATAGACACACACACACACATATATATACATTACATATCTATATCTATACCTTATCTACATACTATTGTCCCTAATTTTTGACTTGTTAAAAATTGGGATAACCTATCAAAAATTTGAATAAAATTGAAGATTTTTTCTCCTAAGGCACGTTTTACGAGGTGCAGAGGTTGGAAGATTTCGGTTTTGGATCAATGGTCCCCTTGGACATCTTTTTTCATCCACTCCTATTCATTTTCATGGGTTTCTAGATCATTTTTCTTGTGTTTTTGGTCAATTTCAGGTTTTTAGGGCATCACTGCAAGTAGGGGTTTTGGTTTCTTATTACAAGTGAGTAATAGGAACTTTTTATTTTAATTGCAAGTTATAGGAACTTTTTGTTTAACTTACAAGTGTAGGAAATTTTTACTCATATTACAAGTTACTTTAAAAAAAAAAGTTCACTTGTAAAGTGTTATAAAAAGTCCGATTTCCTCTTAAGTGAAAAAGTGAACTTGTTATGAGCTCCAAAAAGTCTGATTTAAGTCATTTCTCATAAAGTTAACTTGCAAAGTGTCTGAAAAAACCCGATTTCTAAAAAATGAACTTGTAATGGCCTTTTGAAAGCCTGATTTCTCTTGGAGTGAACTTGCAATGAACTTTTAAAAACTCTATTTCACTTTTACATGTAAAAGTAACTTGAAATGGAGGTCCCAAGACCCGATTGCAAGTAAAAGGTTTAAAAGTAAACTTTTTGATCACTTGTAATGGGGGTTTCAAGACCTGATTACAAGTGAAAGTCTTATTATTTTTTCCTTCCCATACTTGTAAAGTTTGCTTGTAATAATGTTTTTCCACGTTGCAAGTAAGTCACCTTTCACTTGCACTTGTAGTCAGCCTTCCAAAACCCAAAACTGAGCTTTGGTCTCACTTTTGCAGCCCCTTTGTCTCATTCTCGTTAGTCCTGCTTGCGCACATGACCTACCAAATCAATAATATAAGGCATGGGCCTTATTTTTCAAACAAATTCCAAGGCTGGAGAATGATACAAAGAAAGAACAACATGACGAAGCCACAAAAGAAGTTGAATAAGTGACATGATTGAGCATAGAATGCTTTCAAGACAAAGATGGAAGAACATTTTCCAAACAACAACATGAAGATCCAATCAAGGATGATGTAGTTCGAGTCGTGTCTTCAGACACTTAGAATAATTTCAATTATGTATTCGCAATTTAGTTTTGACAAATTACATGTAAAATGGAAAAATGTAATTGCATGTGATCATATCACTTGCAAAGTTGTAACTTGTAATTACATGTAATAACATTACAAGTCAAATTACAATAGGACTTGTAATGTTGAATAAGTCAACTGCAGTTAGTTAGTGGTTGAGAGAATTTCTCAAGTTTGTTGAGAGCCTCCCACCTTTTTCTCAAGGATTCTCTCCTATATATAGGAGGGTGCTCTATGTAATTTAGGATCTTTTGGCAATGCAACAAAACTTTGCTAGTTTGTATGTGCACTTTAAGACTTTGAGCTTAGATGTAAATCAAATTACAGTCAATTAAAAGAGGCAAATTGCTTTCAAACTTTGTGTTGATTCAAGGTGTTATGTGATGATATTTTCTACATATTGATTGTGAGTTTTGTGGTGTTATACAAGAAGGATTTAAGCTCAATTTTGCAGACTTTGAGCTACTTATTACGTTTGGAGTTTTAGATTGTTTTTTAGATTTGATACTGCAAACTTTGAGTTGTTTGTCACGTTTAAAGCTATTGTAGAATGCTCAAGCAAATGGAGTAACTTACAGACTTTGTGTTGTTTTTGTTTTCTATGTTTGTGGATTAAAAGTGCATCATGTAGTTAGATTTTGAGCTGCTACATATTGTACTTGGTTACCAGAAAATCATCTAAAAAGGTTAATAGGAGAGTAAGTTGTCAAAGACTTTGTGCTTTCAATTTCTTTTCTCGTCTCAGAGGAGCAACAAAGGAATTTGTGCCTTTATGGAAACTTTGCTTCTTTATTTGTTTACTTCATTAATCATTTATGCTTTCAGTTGTGATTATTTTTTGAAATAAGAGAAAAGAATAAGTATCTTTTCTAAAAAAAGAGAACAAGATAGAGTTTCACCCAGATTTAGAATAGATTTATAGTTAGAGTTTTTTTCTGAATTGTTAAAATAGAAAGTAAAGGGGGAGCCTTCCCTTTGAAAATAGGAGAGTTTATCTCACACATTGTGGCTAAAAGCACAATTTTTCATATCCTCAAGGTATACAAAATTTTCAACCAACACATACTTAATGTACGCATGCATGTATCTCTATATATCTATATACACACATAGAATCTATAGATACATACATATATTTATATATATGTTTATGTCTATATATTTATAATATACACATATCCTTATCTATATCTACATATACATATACATGTCTAAATATACATTATGTAGGAAGATAGATAGATCTACATATCTATAGAATCTATTGAATAAGTGTACAAATATAGCTCAAAGAGCATTGAGTCTTACAAAACATAACAAATAGGATATAAACACAACCTATAGAATAAGCTAATATTAAAACTGATCAATCTCACTTTCCTAACTACCATAACATTTCATAGGTTTGTTACAATCAAGGGGCACTGCATTATAAAACAATTATAATATACAAAACATTGCAAATATAATAAACCATCATAGACCAAATCCTACCAATTTAGAATAGGAGAACCAAATGACTTTTGAATCATTCTTTTTCTCACTCTTAGAGTTCTCTTCTTCATCCATAATATCTACAATCTTCTTAGGGAGAGCCTAACTAGCATATTTCATGCACTTTTTGAACCACCATATTGGGAAAAGATGAAATAGGATAGTTATCAAAAGCAATTAAGTTGGAGACATTAAGCTCCGTTAAAGGCCTACTACCAACATTACTAGAATCACCACCTTTAGCACCATTGTAGGTATTAATACCCCTACTAGAACTTGCTACCTTCTTTCCTTTTAAATAATCTTTAACAATTGTCTAAATATTTTCTTCATTTTTTACCACCTTGCAAGGTAAATGCAATGGTGACTTCTTTGTAGAATCCAACAACACTCCTACAAACACCCTATAATATGTGTTTATTTCTATGTATCTACAAATAAAATAAAAATTTTACGTGTACAAGACAACCAAACATTATTAATCACATTAGAAGAAAATATAACATTATTTATATGACCAAACAAATGACTTAACCCCTCCCATACAAACCAAATTGATAAAAAAGAGTTCCATACAAGTTTAGTGAAAGAATGATCAAGAAATAGATGCTCAAGAGAATATTTTCCACCACAAACTAATGTAGGAGCATCCAAGTGCATAAGCTGTCAACATCAACCTAAAATGTTTTCGTTTCAATTTGTTACTTTATTTTATTGTGAGTTTTAGGTGTGTTTTTCAGGAAGAGATGCCATCAACTTGGACCAAGTCATGAGTTCATCTTTTCATGGAAGAAGTGGACCATTTCAAATAAGTTGAAAGCTAGAAGAACCCATAAAAATCCAATACACATGTATGTAAAAGTTTGAGGTTCCAAGCTTATTCATAACCCCAATGCTATAAAGGAGAGGAGGCAAGGGATTATAGAGATCTCCGATATCGTGATAGGTAGTGGGTCATTGGGTTGTCACTGAGTATTTAATCCAACACCTAAAATAATATGGAGCTTGAGCTTCCATTGAACCTTGAAAAATCATCTAGCTGTAGGGTGATCCCACAATACTGGTTTACAATTTTTGGCCAAACTAGACATTGAATTGAATTTTTTTAACTAAATCTTCACTTTCGGGCACCTATAGCAGCTAAAACGTGAAGAATTTGAAGATGATGCAAACTAGTGATTTGTGACATTTTTTCTATAGATTCTAAATATATATTTTTATTTTTTTTGGAATTAGATTGTACTTCTTTTTCCATCTCCTTCGAAAACTAGTTTTCAACAGTAAACACCATTTTTAAAGAGTGAAGTTACTGGCTAATACATAACTTTTTTCTATGAAGGATAAAATTATATTTTTTTCGAATTTAGATTTGTAACTATGATATCTAGTGCATGGAATTGGTTTCATAGCATTTCATTGAATATTTTTTTCTTAATTAGGTTTCAAAATCAAACCGGTTACAATTTAGACATGATTTACTAGCTAAAGCATAATTTTTTTTGTTGGATTAGGGACATCAATATCTAGTGCAATGATATTTTTCATTTTTATTTTGATAATTTGCTATTTTTCCACATGTGTAGAACAAATAGCTTGATTTTTGGTGAAAAACCTATGTTTAATCAAACTAAAAAAAACACATAATAAAACCAAAACATATTAAAATTATATTTGATGGATAGCTTGTTTCGAGGATTACCATCATCCAGTTGGATTTGTGAAGTCTCCCCCATTTTCATCCTCAACCCGAGCTTCAAAAGATAATTTTTTTGGATAAATTTGGTGCAAGAGAAGGAGAAGGGGGAAAAAGGGGGGTTCATTTGAACCCCCTTCAAGCAAACCCCCCTTGACCTTTCGAGCGAAGGAGGGTTTGCTCGAAGGGGGGTTTGAATGAACCCCCATTTTTTCAAAATTTATCTTTGTTTCCATTCTAGAAAACATGCAAAATGAGGGTCCCATCCTTAAATAGGGTTCACTCGAAGGGGGGTTTGAGAAAACCCTTTTTGGGTCCATACGAACTCCCCAATTTGTGCAAACCCCTAAAAACCAATTTTTTTCTTCCATGGGAGCGTTTTTGCAATTTCCCTTCCTCAACGGAATTGTAAACCAGTATTGTGGAATCACCGCGTATTAGACTTGCCCTATCAAAGGATAGCATGCCACCATAAATAAAGAATATGGAGTATGATATTTTTTTGAATCTTGATAACTTAGTGAAGTTCTTATCGAGCTTCCATCTTGAGACCTATCAATAGAAAGAAAATATTAGAGTTTTGAGCTTTCAAGATTACTAACACAATACAAATGACTTATGACTAATGACACGAGAGTAAGGTGTGGGATTGATCCTCAAAACTTGATGGACTATAAAAATGCCAAACATTAGTTATTTGCAAACCTCGACTCCTGACCAATCTAAAGCATGCAAAGTTTTAAACAACAATAGAAGATGAAACAACTCTACACAATGACACATCTCATAAAGTCATTGGACCGAATTAAAGATTGTTCTTCAAACTTCCAAAAAGGAGCATATGAAGAAAGAATGTTGATGGTTATGGGGTTGGCATATGGAGTAACATAGTGATTGCTAGATAAAATAGGTATGGACAAGTTGTAGAATGCGAGGGTTGGCAAGCATGGTCAAAAATCACAAGTGTTGATGAATATGGGAATTCAGTGTTCAAGAATTGAGATTGCAAAAAAATAATATAAGATAGTGAGAAGGTCAAAGGCTTGAGTGGGTTCCTATACGTTGAATGTAACAAACTCTTGAAGGTGTTGTGCATGATATTTCACCTTGTTAATGATATTTGATTTTTTTTTGGTTTGGCTAAATAAATACTTGAAGTGATTGTTGTTCTGCAACATTAGAATCTATTGTTATTATTTTGTTGCATGACTAGGAATATCCTTGGTCATGATTGCACCAAGTAGTATTAGAGTGGGTATCGAGTGATCGTGTGAGTTTCAAGAAATCAGGTTTTAAGAATTTTTGTTGTGGGTGAAGGAGAGTGAGTGTGTAGACCTACAACTGTAAAGAACTTGTATGAATATGACACAAAGAGGATGTGGTCACTGAGGAGGGGTGCCATGAGGTAGTGATGTAGTGATTGTAGAAATGTTGAGAGGAATAACAATGAGAATGGAGGCAATAAAAATAGCACAAAGAAGAGTACACTTTGAGGATGTCAATGATGATGCAAAATAAGAATTGGTAGGAGGAAATGAAGCCAATCAAGGTGCTTTGGACCAAGGATAAGAAAGTTTGAATAGGAAAAAAAATTATTTAAGAGGACGGGGAAGAAATTCCCATGGTAGAGGACAATCAAGTAGCAAGAGAGGTTATCCCATGAAACAAGAAGATTCTAGCATGTCAAATGAGTTCCTACACCCAAGAGATTGGAGTGATATGAGGTTCTTTTATAGGTAAAGGTGACTATTCCAAAGGAAGAGGAAATGTTGAAAGAGGAAGAGGTAGATATTTCATTGATATATGTTGCCAATGTGGAGAAGTAGGGCACATAGAATTTGAGTATCCACAAGTATAGTAGAAAAGAGGCCATAATTCATGTGGCCCAAGAAGAAGAGGAAAGTGTTGCTTCACCCAAGTGTGGAGAATATTTAGAAGACAAAGAGTCTTTGATGATACAGAGAATATTGTTAAAACTAGAAAGAGAGGAGGAACCAACACAATGGAGAAATTTGTATTGTACCAAATGTAAATTTGGAGGTAAGTGTTACAAGTTTATCATAGAAAATGGTAGCAATGATAATTTATATCAATGGAGATGGTAGAAAATTTACAATTAAGAAGATGAAGCCTACTAGTCCTTACAAATTGTCATGGTTGTAGAAGGGACGCCAATTATGGGTAAGTGAATAATGCCTTGTGAATTTTCATATAGGTAGTTATAGAAATGAAATATTATGTGATGTTATGGAAATGGATGTATGCCACATCTTGCTGGATAAACCTTGGAAATACAATTGAAATTCCATTCGTGATGGAAAGACAAATTGTTATACAATCAAGAAAGTTGAGGAGTATAATCTACACCCCATGAAAGATAGAGAGGAAGAAATAAAGAAGAATCCCCATGTTTTCTTGGTTCTAGGGAAATAATTATTGAAGGACATAAATAAGGAGAAATATTGCTATGCTTTCATTCCCAAGCTCGTAGAGGTTGGGATAACAGAAAATAAAGAGGATATATTCCAATGGAGGTACAAGAGATCTTGGAAGAGTTCCCAAAATTTTTAATTGAGTTTTCGGATGGGCTACCACCAATGAGAAGCATCATTGCATGGAATTGATATAAGGGGCGAGTTTTCCAAAAAATTCTACCTATAGGATGACATCAATGGAGAATGAGAAGATCAATCAACAAGTGCAAGAGTTGCTTGATAATGGTTCGAACAAAAAAATCTTGAGTCTTTGTGTTGTCTCGGGTTAGTACAAGATCATGGGGATCCAAACTAGGCCCCTAAGTGGCAATGAAATTTCAGAAAAACAAAGTTAGGCAACTTGACATAAAAATTTGAATAGGTTATTAACATATTTTGAAAAATATGTAAGAACATAATTTGTAGCAAATTAAATGTAGTTTCTAGGTTACTAGTCCTTGGAAAAAAAAGTAAATCTATTTTGTAAAAATTTGAAATTTCAATGCAGTAGTACTAAATTTTCAAGAAAAAGATAAAAAGTAGGTGTATGTCTGACCAACCTAAGTTGAAGATTTTTTTTTTTTTGAAACTTTCAATATATGTAGAGGACACATGCCCGGATGTGCCACATTTTTGTTGTAATTTTTTTGCATGTAAGTAATTAGTTATGATTTTATGATTTTTTAATAGAACATTTCAAAATTATTAAAATGTGGTTGTTTGACCATCATAACTTGGTCAAAAATTTATGAAATTCAATTTTTTAAAATCCTATAGTATGTGAAGCATAGAATGTGACACATCTTTTAGATTCAAAAAATGTGAAATAGTTTGAAAATTATAGAAGTTTTTCAATTAGCCTATCAATTAGGACTTTAGTCTTAATGTATGTAGAAAATCAATAATATTATTGATTTATTAAATTCAAAATAAGGCATATCTTATATTGGTGGAAAGCTGACAATTTTTTCAATAAACCCTTTTCGTTTCATCGAATTCGAATAAAAAAAAGTCGTTAGCCATAAGGGAAAACATCGAAAAACTAAGGAAATTTTGTAAACACGTTTTTTCAGTTGACTTTCTAGGTTTGGCAATCCCGAATCAAATCTTGAGTCAAATCCTAAGCCTACTGATATTGTTAGAAAAAATGGATATACATTTGAAACGAATATCCTTTACCAGTATTATTTGTAAATAATATTTAATATATTAATTTATAATAATATACTAATATATTATATATATTATATTATGTATTATATAATATTATATATTATATATTATTAGATTATATATGTTATATACTATATACTACATATGTTTTATATAGTATATTATATATTATATTAATATTATGTAATACATTATATATATTATATAATATATTTAATATGTATAGTATATATTATATTCTATATTATTATATATATAGTGAGAGATAGAGGGAGGGAGACACCTGAGAGAGAGGGGTTTGGGGGGGGAGAGAGAGAGTTATTGAGAGAGGGTTCCCAAGGGAGAGAGCTAAGAGAGAGGGGGTGGGAGGAATAGAGGGAGGGAGAGACCTAAAAGGGAGAGAGGGATTGAGAGAGAGTTTTCTAGGTACGGTGGGAGATATAGAGGAGTGAGAGGAGAGAGAGAGAGAGAGACCTAAGAGAGGGGTTTGAGAGTGATAGAGGGAGGAAGAAACCTAAGAGAGAGAGGTAGTGGGAGAGACTTGAGAGAGAGAGGGAGAGAGAGAGAGAGTTATCTAGTTAGGGTGCGAGGGAGATACCTAAGAGAGAGAGGGAGTGAGAGAGACCAAAGAGAGAGAGGGTTATCTAGTTTTATCAAATGAAATATATATTATATAATATATACTATGTATTAAATATATTATATAATATATAGTATATATATTAAATATACTATATATTAAATATTATATAATATATATTGTAATTTATAATTTATATAATCTATAATATATGAGGATGTATTAATATATCATAATATATAATTTATATAATATATAATATATTATGATATATTAATATATAATATATTATGATATATTAATATATAATATATTATGATATATTAATATATAATATATTATGATATATTAATATATAATATATTTATCATATATTAATAATACATAATATTGGTTTTATGTATTATTTGGTTTATAAAATCTAAAGAAAATAGATATTCGTTATTTATTGTATAAGATTTGAAGCTTCCCCTATGCATACATATTATATATAATATATATTATTATTATATAAATATATATATATATTATATATATATATATATATAATATAAATATATATATATAATATAAATATAAATATATATAATATATATATATATTATATAAATATATATAATATGTTAATTTAATATATTAATATATAATAAATATATATATCATAATATATAATATATAATATAAAATATATCATTTAGAATAATATATATCATACTATTAATAATATTATGGTATTAATAATTCATAAAACGTTTTATGAATTTTTTTTTTTTAAACTAAAGGAAACAGATATCCATTTTGTGAATTATATAAAAAAACAAAAAGGGAACTGTTTTGAGCATTTCAATGGTCCCCACATTCTTTTTGTTGCTAAAATCTCATGATTTCTGTCTGTATCAGGAAAATTTAAGCTTTTGGAAGAACCTTTTACACATTTTTAACCTTTACAATAATTTGTGTGCTCTTTTTTATTCATGCAATGGGAAGCAGTAGTCATCATAAGAGAAAAGGAAAGAGAAAACTAATAGCAGATCAAATTGAAGCATATAGAGCAAAAGATAGAGAAATTCATAGGAAAATAAGACAAAGTATGGAAAATACTCAAGCTAGAATTGAAAATGAAAATATTGAAATTGAAAATAAAAATATTGAACATTTAGTGACACACATTCTATTGTTGATTGGTGTACTTATGCATTGTCACGAGGAGAGACACTTGATTCACAAGTGTGAAGGTTCTCTTGGTTGGTTGAGGAGGGCATCGTGGGAGACAAATTAGAATGTCAAACAATGAGAGAATCTTCAAAGATGCATTCATTTCAAAGCTCATATGCAAATGCATGGACCATATGGACATGAGAGTTGGCTTTTTTTTGTCAGAATTGTATTCAGTGTGATTGGGATCAATTCGAGTCAAGTGAGTGGGTAGATACATGGATTTCATAGTACCTAACCACTTTATCTATAGCATAATCCTCTTTAGAAGATGAAATGGAAAGTTCACTTGACTACAACCATCTTTTAGATCTTGTACGGCGAGGACATGTCTATGAAGTTGTAGCACTATAAGGGAATGAAGAGGGATCAAACCATTGGTTGGGACAATGTGTACAGGGAAAGAAGAAGCTAACACAATTGATGACATATGATGATGGGTCAATGTATCCTACATGTTTAGTTGTTGTTTCTGAAACTTGGTTGGGAATGTATATGATTAGAAAGAATGGCATACCTACATTTGAAGACTATGAGAAACACAAAACCATTCTCATGTATTCACACCTTGTTATAGAAAAAAATGTTAAATTATTGAGACATCATGCTAAACTAAGAACAAAGGAACTATGAACAATTAGTAGTGTTGATCATGAAGCATTACTCGATACTTTGAAGGTAAGAGATGATCCTTCAGGAACACTTGAGTAGTGGATTGTTTGTTGTATGAGACATTTATGATATTGTTCATCTTATTTTGATTAATATTCATAATGATTAAATTGTTTGATCTAGTTAGGTTCATCATTTAGGTTGTTTAAAATGATATAGATTTGCTATTCTAAGCGTCTTTTCTAGTTTGCATTACCATTTCATTATCATTTAGGTTGTTTAGAATAATATAGATTTGTTATTCTAAGTATATTTAGTTAAACAAAGAAACTAATGAAAGTGATAAAAAAACTAATGATCATATAGATTTGTTATTCTAAGTATATTGTGATGTTCATGGCACAATGGACCATGAAGTTGCTGCAGCAATAGCCAGTTTTGATCCTTTGGCAGAGGTATGTGACAGATTAGTAAATTTGACATTATATTTTCTCTTAGATATGGTCTATAACTAATTTTTTTTATAATACTTGTATGTAGTTTAGTTGCTATCTTGATGGTTACTACAAGTGCTTGTCACTCTAGATCATCAATGTGCTACTATTGTGGAAGAGTGTGATGATTATTTGTTTGCGGTAAGTGATTATTTTTTATATTCCATTCCACAATTTAATTTCTATATATTAATTTCTACACTTCCTATTGTATTAGTTACGTCTCCAAATGAGTGAAGAGAGGAGGACTATGTATTAGGGTTGTTTGTTGTATGCCTATGTGGCCTTTTTCAACATATGTTTTGTACTATTGATATATGTGACATTTTATGTCCATATGGCTCTTTTATAATAAGCCTGTATGACTTTATTGAATATATTATATACTTTTATCAAAATATATCATTTTATAGCCTTACAACTTTTTGATTAATGTAAGTTTTATTTTACCACTGCTATCAAATTATATAGTTTTATCCTAAACTTTTTCAACATGAGGATACTTTGCAATTTACATGTTTTATGTGTGAACTTTGTATTCATGCGTATACTTTGTATTCATGTGTGTACTTTATGACTTACGTGTATTTGAATACATGCTTCACTTATTTACATGTATTTGAGTACATGCTTCACGTATTCACTAATTCCTAGCATAAACCTACCCATTTGAATGTGTTGGAACTTTCAATTTGGTCGCACGAAAAACATAATGAAAGTTACACCACCTCGCAACTTTACATTACATGCATCTAATACTTTTTCCATCAACTGAAAACTCAACACCATGGGAAAATGCATTAGAGATCTCAAAAATTGAGAGAGGTTATTATAGAGGGGACCTAGGTGATCCTGTAACCTCAGATGAAATGTTTTTAAATGCCATGATTTTTGAGTAATAGCTTGTCAAAGTTTTCTACTTTTTAACACTTTGGTCTCTTAAGAGACTTCATCGGTACAATGTAGCTTAGACTATTTCGATGTGTATGGTTATGAAATAGGACCTTTCCTATCATAAACCCACCCATGCAAGCATGTTGGAACTGTCGGTTTGGTTGCAAGATGAACATAACAAAAGTTATACCACCTTGCAACTTTACATTGCATACATCTGATGCTTTTTCCATCAACTAAAAACTTGACAGTACAAGAAAATGCCTTAGAGATATCAAAAATTGAGAGAGGTTATTATAGAGGGGCCTTAGGTGATCTCCTAGCCTTATATGAAATGTTTTTGAGTGCCACGATTTCTGAGTAATAGCTCATCAAATTTTTCTATATTTTTGCACTTTAGTCTCTTAAGAGACTTCACCGACATAATGTAGCTCAGACTATTTTGATGTGTTTGGGTATGATATAGGACCTTACTTAGCATAAAACCACCCATCTAAATGTGTTGGAACTATCGGTTTGGTCACACAAAAAATAGAACACAAGTTACACCACCTTGCAACTTTACATTGCATGCATTTGATGCTTTTTCCATCAACTGAAAACTTGAAACCATGGGAAAATTCCTTAGAGATAACATAAATCAAGATAGTTTATTGTAGAGGGGCCCTAAGTGATCCCATAGCCTCAAAAAAAATGTTTGTAAGTGCCATGGTTTTCAAGTAATAGCTCATCAAATTTTTTTACCTTTCACTTTGGTCTCTTGAGAGACTTCATCAATACAATGTAGCTCAAACTATTTCAATGTGTTTGGGTGTGAAATAGGACTTTTCATATCATAAAACCACCCATATGAATGGAACTGCTGGTTTGTTCGTAAGACGAACAAAACAAAAGTTACACCACCTTGCAACTTTACACTACATGCATTTGTTACGATGAATAAAACAAAAGTTACACCACCTTGATAGCTTATTATAGAGGGGCCCTAAGTGATCCCATATCCTAAAAAAAAATGTTTGTAAGTGCCATGGTTTTCAAGTAATAGCTCGTGAAAGTTTTTTTCCTTTCACTTTGGTCTCTTGAGAGACTTCGCCAATACAATGTAGCTCAAACTATTTCAACTTGTTTGGGTGTGAAATAGGACCTTTCCTATCATAAAACCACCCATACAAATGTGTTGGAACTGTCAGTTTGTTCATATGACGAATAAAACAAAAGTTACACCACCTTGCAACTTTACACTACATGCATTTGAAGCTTATTTCATCAACTAAAAACTTGACACCATGGGAAAACGATTCTAAGATATCAAAAAACAAGAGAGGTTATTGTAGAGGGACCCTAGATGATCCCACAGCCTCAGATGAAATGTTTCTAAGTGACATGGTTTTTGAGTAATAGATTGTCAACGTTTGCTACTTTTTTGCACTTTGGTCTCTTAAGAGACTTCATTGGTAGAATGTAGCTCATACTATTTCGGCATGTTTGGGTGTGAAGCAGGACCTTTCCTAGCATAAAACCACCCATACAAATGTGTTGGAACTGTCGGTTTGGTTGCACAATGAATAGAACAAAAGTTACACCACCTTGCAACTTTACACTGCATGCATCTGACACTTTTTCCATCAACTAAAAACTTGACACCATGAGAAAATTCCTTAGAGATATGCAAAACCAAGAGAGGTTATTGTAGAGGTTCCTTAAGCGATCCCATAGCCTTAGAAGAAATGTTTCAAGTGCCATGATTTTTGAGTAATAGCTCATGAAAGTTTGCTGCCTTTTTGCACTTTGGTCTCTTAAGAGACTTCACTGGTACAATGTAGCTTAGACTATTTCAGCATCTTTGGGTGTGAAACAAGACCTTGACTAGCATAAATACCACCCATTCAGACATTTTAGAATTGTCAATTTGGTCACACGATGAACATAATGAAAGTTACACCAAATTGCAACTTTACACTACCTGCATCTGAAGCTTTTTCCATAAACTAAAAACTTGACACCACGAACAAACACGTTAGAGATATCAAAAACCAAGAGAGGTTATTGTAGAGGGGCCCTAGATGATCTAGCAACCTTAGATGAAATGTTTCTAAGTGCCATGGTTTCTGAGTAATAGCTTGTCAAAGTTTGCTACCTTTTTGCACTTTGGTCTCTTAAGAGATTTCGTTGGTACAATGTAGCTCAAACTATTTAAATATGTTTGGGTGTGAAATAGGAAATTTCTTATCATAAACCCACCCACATGGATGTGTTAGAATTGTCGGTATTGTCATATAATGAACAAAACAAAATTTACACCACCTTGCAACTTTACACTACATGCATTTGAAGCTTTTTCCATCAACTAAAAACTTGACACCACAGATAAATTCCTTAGAGATATCAAAAAAAAGAGAGGTTATTGTAGAGGGGCCGTAGGTGATCCCACAACCTCAGAAAAAATATTTCTAAGTGCCATGGTTTTTGAGTAATAAATTGTTAAAGTTTTCTACCTTTTTGCACTTTGGTCTCTTAAGAGACTTCGTCGATACAATGTAGCTTAGACTATTTCAACATGTTTGAGTGCAAAATAGGACCTTTCCTATCATAAAACCACCCATACAGACGTGTTGGAACTATCGGTTTGGTCATACAACGAATAGAAAGAAAGTTACACCACCTTGCAACTTTACACTATATGCATTTGAAGCTTTTTTTTTCAACTAAAAAACTTGACACCAAGGGAAAATGCCTTAGAGATATCAAAAACCAAGAGAGGTTATTGTAGAGGGGCCCTAGGTGATGTTGTAGCCTCAAACGAAATGTTTCTAAGTGCCATTATTTTTGAGTAATAGTTTGTCAAAGTTTGCTACCTTTTTGCACTTTGGTCTCTTAAGAGACTTCGCCGGTAGAATGTAGCTCAAACTATTTTGGCATGTTTGGGTGTGAAACATGACCTTTCCTAGAATAAACCTACCCATACAAAAATGTTGGAACTGTCAGTGTAGTCGCCTGACTAATAGAACAAAAGTTACACCACCTTGCAACTTTACACCGCATGCATCTGACGCTTTTTCCATCAACTAAAAACTTGACACCACAGGAAAATGCCTTAAAGATATCAAAAAACAAGAGAGGTTATTGTAGAGGGACCCTAGATGATCCCATAGCCTTAGACAAAATGTTTCTAAGTGTCACAGTTTGTAAGTAATAGCTCATCAAAGTTTGCTGCCTTTTTGCACTTTGGTCTCTTAAGAGACTTCACCGGTACAATGTAGCTCAGACTATTTTGGCATGTTTGGGTGTGAAACAAGACCTTTCCTAGCATAAACCCACCCATTCAGATGTTTTGGAACTGTTGGTTTGGTCGCATAATGAACAAAATGAAAGTTACACCAACTTGAAACTTTACATTGCATGCATTTGACACTTTTTCCATCAGTTGAAAACTTGACACCACGGGAAAACACCTTAGAGATATTAAAAACCAAGAGAGGTTATTGTAGATGGGACCTAAGTGATCTCGTAGACTCAAACAAAATATTTTGAAATTCCACAATTTCTGAGTAATAGATCATCAAAGTTTGCTGCCTTTTTGCACTTTGGTCTCTTAAGAGACTTCGTCGGTACAATGTAATTTAGTCTATTTCAGGGTGTTTGGGTGTGAAAAAAGACATTTCCTAACATGAAACCACCCATACAAACATGCTAGAACTATTGGTTTGCTCGCACGATGAATAAAATGAAAGTTACACCACCTTGCAACTTTACACTCCATACATGTTGGTTTGGTCTAATGGCATGTATGCCATTGAGTTTCATGATGAGTCGATTTGGTATAATGGAATGTTGGTTTGGTCTAATGGCATGTATTCCATTGATTTTCAAGTGCACTTATGTATTAGGGTTAAATGGTGTTGATTATATTTCCATTATACATCAAACTTTTATGCCATGTCTTATGCATTTGTTTATGCATCATAATTGAATGGCATTGAATCTTGTATATGATTGTTTAAATGGAGTATGACATATGTGTTAGGTTAAATGGAATATATGATAACATCCTACTGATTTTGGATTTTGTGTTAAGCATACATCATAACTAGTGTTCATTATGGTGTGCTTAGTGTGTTTATTCATGCATGTTGATTATGAATTTTTGAGTGAAAGTTATAATAACATATATTCTACTAACTTGTATGGATTTTAGTTGATGGTTACAAATTATTATGTGTGGAAGTTTTTTGAAAGTTGCTTGTTCATGCATTATGGTTGAGTGACATTGATGCTTCTACGTGACTGTATGTCATTTGCGTGAAGGAATTGATGATATTTATCACTTTGTTGTATGTTGGGTTTTGTTGAAAGGTTTTATTACATTTATATATTCTTATTTGAAGATTGCATCAAACTCATATAGAAAGTTTGGTGTGGGTCAATGTTGATTGACATATATGACAATATTATATGGGTGTTATTTTTTTTGTGCGAAGTGCGCATTATGACTAGTGTGCATCAAGCCCATATGGTATGCCTAGTTTGCTTATTCATGCATTATGGTTAGAAAAATTCATTGTTGTGCATTACGATAAAACAAATTGTATGTGGAAGGTCAAATAATATGCATGCCTTAGAGTTGTATTTGGTTTGTTTAAGATTTGAAGCTTCCCCTATGCATACATGAGTTCAAAAAGCAAAATAATGTCAAATGTAAATTCATTCAAGAGATCTTAAAATCATGTGTATTCTCAAATTGAGTGTTCAATATGCAACATATGGAGGTAATCAAATATTTGAAAACTCTATAACTCTTCCTCTTTGTTGGTACCCCTATGAAACTTTGCCTGCAGTCACATTAGTAGTCTTAGCTCAATTCATTCCTATTATGTTGTTAATGTCTACTAGCTTGTTCAAAAGCACCTGTTTTAGGCTTTTAGCCATAGCAAAAAGGAAAAAAATTGTTTGATAAAATGCTTTGATAGACATGTATGAAAAATGTGGTACAATAGAAAAGACAGTGAATTGTTTGAAAAAATGCCTCAAAGAAATGTGGTCTCATGGAATGCAATGTATGTGAACCTTAATATGAATGAAATCTAACATAGATGGATTACCAATTATTATAATTCATAAGTTCTATTAAAGTGTAATTTTGTTAATCTAAAACATGTTATTGATCATAACTTTAAACTATTCTAAAATAATTATACATTCCATTTTGAAGTTTCAAAGTAGAAAGAAATGCACACGAGGAACAAATTAGATCGAATATCAATTTTTATATATCAAAATGTAGAATAATTGTGTTTGTGCATATACAAATTTGGCATATATGCTTACTCAAAACAAGTTTTATAAATTGTGGCATAAATGATATCTCAAGATCTATCAATCCCTAAATGTATCAATCTCTATCAAATCCTAATCTTGTGTTGGATCATCAAAATCGAGCCTCCTCGAAGAACTTAGTGGCTTTGAAGTTTCTTGCACAATAACAATTTAAACCACAAATTAGATTTGAATGGTTGACAAGATAGACTAGTAAATAGAAACTTATATACTATAATTTAGAAATTATCAATTTAACATCAAAATCACTATATTGAACTATAT
>VDFB02356309.1:0-13511 GCA_007258455.2 Sequoia sempervirens | reverse complement strand
GATCCGGTATCCACTTCCATCACTTTGAGTACGCACCTGGAAAAGACAAAAACACGGGCGCCCTCTAGGGGGTGACATGGCTATGTGAGTCAATGCAATTCCAAACAGTGGGTCGTTTGAGTATATAATGATGACCTTTTGTCTCTAGGAGTGAGTCTATCCGAATTGTCTTATCTGTTATAAACCAGTGAAAATCAAGAAGAACCATGTTTGGTTCTTGAACATACACTCTTTGTTTAAGAATTTAGGATTTAATCAACAATAGTTCTATTTTTGCTTGCTATGTTTTCTTGTCATTAAAATAGATAAGATCATCCCAAAAAGAAACACAAACCACCATGGCTGAAATAGAGGAGGATCAATTGAATGCTTTAGCTTATCAACTAAAGAACCTTCAACAACAAATCTGGGAAACAACCACAAAGAGATATCTAATGCCAAACATCTACCCATATCCTCTTGACCAAACAATGAACATGAGACCTTCTTCACCAACAACTCCATCATCCAAGTTCAATATCTTTGAATTTTTCCAAAATTTCAATAAGCCAAAATCTCAGTCCTCAAATACAAATGATATTGAACAATCTTATCATGTCATGCATTTATCTCCATCCACCATAAGCCAAAATGAACCTCAAGATTCCTTCACTCAAGTTAACAATTCCATCCAATCATCCTCTTCTATCATATCTTCTACATCCAATGATTCATGTCAAACTCTCACTCCAAAGCATGCTAGCATAGACTCCCCTACACATCAAGATCAAAATATTCTTTCCACTCCATCCAATGATTCCACAATCTCACAAAGTCTTCCCATCTTTGATCAAGATCCCATTTCTCAAGAATCTTATGACGATCCCCTCCTTTCACTTTTCATCCAAAATAATTCACATCCATCTCAAGAGACAAGTATCCTTCCAAGTTATTTTTCCACATCATCTAATCAATCCATACCATATCATGATTCTATTGCATCACAAGATCATCATAGTTCTTCCATCCTATCTAATGATTTCTTACCAATTGACGATCAAGACACGCTTTCTATGAAATCTAATGATTCCTTTCCTCATCAAGATCAAGATGTACTTTGATTCAAGGATACCCTTTCATCCCATGAAGATGTTTATCCTTCTTATGATCAAGATATTCCTTTCATACCACTTCATGATCCTTTTCCAAGTCAAGATAGAAACACCTCATCATCCCCATGTCAAGATTCTATCACACCTATTCAAGCTATCCATGAACCCCACACCTATAAATTAGGATCCTCCACCTTTATCCATTCTGGTTTGCTTCCAACATCTATCCTTTCATCCATATCATATCCTCCCCAAAATGAACTTGCATCTTGTTTCACAAACAATACATATCCCATTGGTAAACAAATTTGTCAAAGTATGAACTACAAAGGCAAAGGATTAGCCATTCATGAACAAGGTATCCTAGAACCCCTTTCTATTCAAAAACACCCATATCACCATGGCCTTGGTTATACACCTAAGTGTCCTAGTGCATCAAACCTACCATCTATCCTAGGTCCTCATCCTAGTCCATCAAAATTTCCATCTATCCTAGGTCCATATCCTATTCCTCAAGAAAAAAAAAGGCACACATCCTTGATGCCCTTTCAAAATTCTACCCACATTAACTCATCCATAATACCTCCATACCATTCATCTCAATCCACCCCTCCCATTGCTCTTGGAAGCAATTTGGGTGCCAAATATCAGAAGCTTCTATATCAAAATCCACATGTATCAAAGGATCAACATGTCTCCTTGAAGAGACATGCAAAAATAAAACAAAACTTGATCCAAAATCAAAGGAAAAATCAAAAAGGCCACAAAGGTCCATCAAAGCAAAAAGGAAATTTTCAAAGACCACAAAGGTCCATAAATCAAAAGAAAAATTCAAAAGGCCACAAAGGCCCATCAAAGAAAAAAGGAAATTTTCAAAGACCACAAAGGTCCATAAATGAAAAATTTTCAAGGCCACAAAGGCCCACTAAGAAAATATCAAAGTCAAAAATTATGTGGATTCCTAAAAGTCTCATAGAAGCAATAAAATCAAAATTGGCATCCAAATTTTCTTATCCAAAAGCTTCCTCCAATCTTCCATGTAATAACCTATCACTTTCCAAATCCATTCTTCCTACATCACTCCACCATCCTTCAAGGTGTGTGCCAATGTTGAGCTTGTCATCCTTTCCATCTATCCATTATCCAACATTCATCCCCCATCATCCCCCTTTAATCCAAACCTTTGCATAAATCCTTAGTCTCTTCCATCATACCATTAATCTACCAGCATTTATGAGTCTAATCCCCATTGCCATGGTTAATTAAAGGGATAATTGGTTGTGAAACTCAATGTTAAAGTCCTTCCTCCATCTCCCTATCACCCATATCCTATCTTACATATTCCTCTTGCACTCTACACTTAGGGGCAAGCCTCATCCATCTTATCATTCATGGTCATTATCCTTTCTACGCTCATTCCTTACATTTCCACTTTTGATCTTGATAAGGTTAAGAATCTTCTTGAACATCATATATGCTTATCCTATATGCTTTATCCATATCTTTCGTACCATATCTTTTATCTCATCCATATTCCATCATTCTTACTAGATACATCTTTTCTTTTCATCCTTGGTTTTGATGAAGAATGGGGGCAAAGCACTTGGTCCTTGTGTATATATCTTGTCTAGTTGATCTTGATCATCCCATTCATTATCGTTATCCTTGCATTATTCCATTCCATATCTCGTAGCTTATCAAAATCCATGTCATCATGTCCCTTTGCAACCTTGAATCTTATCATGCAAATCATATTTGAGCCTAGCTATAAAACATTATCCGATCCTCATATCTTTTGTCAATCAATCGTCAAAAATCATCAATCTTTTTGTACTTAGAGGATATCGGTAATCCTAAGTACTTATCATCATCATGCCTTATGGAATCAATCATTCCTGGCATCTTAATCAATCAACTATTGTCATCTTTCAACAAGAGATATGTTGCTTGCATGACATGTTTTGCAGTGACTTTCATTTTGATCTATCATTTATCCATGGTTGCATTACCTCTATTGTGGTTCATCTTGTTCCTTCAATCGGTCATACCATCTCATTCCAAATCAAATATATTGAAAATCCAAAAAATTTAAAAATCTGTCAAAAATCCTAAAAACATTAGAAAATCCATCAAAAACCAAAAACATCAGAAAATCAAAATCCAAAAACATTAGAAAATCCATCAAAAATCAAAAGAAAATCAAAAAAATTAGAAAATCCATGCGAAAACATTCATAAAATCGAAAACACAAAAATAGAGTCTACATCAGTCAGAAAATGGAGTCTGTTTTAGTCGAACTATGTGGTCTCTGTGTGTATAACGTAGGCAAGACTAATCTTTGATCAGTTCTTGAGGCCCCTAGGATAGGTCTTTAGGTTAGTTCTTTGGTCAAACGTCTGAGAATATCATGCAAACATCAGCACACACATTTCAACATCGATGATCTAATCTGAATAATGATTTTAAAATACATTAAGTAGAATTTGAATTGTTGTACTTTTTATTTTATCATTTGCTTATCATTTCTTTGGAGCTACTCAATGATGTATTAAACTAGAGAAGCAAGGAAGGAGAATGATACCTTTTCTTTGTTTGCTATTTGTGAGTTAGTCATTATTATTTTGTGAATTGTCACGGGAAGTGCTCTACCAAGTATCATGGATGACATTCCGATTCACTTAAGAAAATGATTAATTCTTGTCTATTTACACAAGAAATGCTCAGGTCATCATTGGTCTATCTTATACCTTGATGCTTGTGTTCGCTTGCAATATCAAAAATCATGAAAGAAGTACTCAGGTCATCATTGGTCTATCTCATATCATTGATGCTTGTATTTTCTTTCAACATTTTTAAAAGCTCAGTGATGATACAAAGCAAAATCAAAAGATTGTTAAAATGACACTTAGAATTGCATGGTTAAAATAGATTGCATCCATATTAGTCTTGCATATGCATTTATAGATTGTTTCAAAAGCTACCAAATTTCAATCTCAAAAGCTACACGTATTCCCTCTCTACATCATATCACCATCTCTTCAATATTTCTTAGGATATCATCTCTTTCTGAATCATTTTCTTTCATTTCAGTCATCTCAAATTCCATCCAGTCTTAATCTATTAATTCTAGCACAAATCATTTAATCACATCCTTGGTTTTGTTCCCAACCTTATTACAAGCCTTTATCCAATCATCATCATCATCATCATCATCATCATCGGAATGTATCCTTCCCTATCATTTTGTGTTGCTTCGGGATGTATCCTTCCCTCATCAACAACACTCTTATCATCATCATCAATCAATCTTGGCTTGCAACTTGACCGGGGCAACATCACGTTTATCCTTGAATCCATTTGTGCTTACTTACTTTTCATCTTCTCCTTTCATTATCTCTTCCTCATCCCATCCCCTATTCTATTCATCATTTTGCATCATCAAGTCCCAGTACATTAATCAATCTTATACTGGGGCATATCAATCAATCAGTGAAGTCAAATCACAAATCAACAATCTTATCAAATCAATCAACATCAATCAATAAGTCTATCAATCAATCAAATCTAATCAACTTTGTTCAAATCTTGTGATCATCAATCTATCATTCAACTTCACCTATCATGAGGTTAATCATTCAATCAATCAATCATTGAACCTCATCTATCATGAGGTTAATCATTCAATCAATCAATCATTGAACCTCGCCTATCATGAGGTTAATCAATCATCGATCTATCATTGATCCTCACCTATCATGAGGTCAATTATCAATCAATCTATCATTGAATCTCACCTATCATAAGATCAATAATCTTCTAATCTATCAGGATCAACAATCAGCTGACGTGATCATCAATCATCATCATAATCAACTGGAGGAATCAATATTTCTTTATTGGGAGATAAATCATTTCTCTATCATCAAATCATCATCATAATTAATCATCAAATCAAAAATTCATCAATTTATCTCCCTAGCATATATCGCTATCATTTCAAAATTCAACAACTGGGGAAAATCGTAAGTATATCTTAAAACTTTCACACATTGGCAGCCGAGTAATTTCTTTTGAAGCAATGTGTAAACACATCACTCAAAGAGGGCAAAATGTAGACACCTAAAAAGGTCTGAGAATCTAATTAATTAAATTTTAATTTATTTGATTAATTAATCTTAAATTCATCTTACTTAGTAACAAATAGAAATACCTATTTTATATTAAGTTCATTATTAATTCTTCTATTCTTTATCATATTTCCCTTAATTAAAGCCATTGTTCGCAACTAAATACTTTGTTTTATTTTAATTCATTATCATTATTAATTCTTCATTTTATCATATTATTTCTCTCTTTAATTAAATAAATAAAATTAAATACTCTTTATTTTATTTAATTATTATCATTATTATTCCTTCTATACTTTATCCATTAATTCTATTTTAAATTAAATACACAGCTTCAATAATTTGTGTTATTTAATTACCTCATCACATTTCTTCTTAATTAAATAAAGATATCCTAGAATCTTTAATTTAATTATCATATTCCTTTAATTTAATAAACAACTTCTATAGTTTGTTTTATTAAATTATTTATTCCTCTTTTACAAATTTAAATAAACCAAAAATATTTAAATAAATGCAAAAATCATATCCTCTATTCACTCACCAATAAAATTAGATTTTTCAAATCTAATTAATTCAACTGTCATTCACGGGAAGAGCCTTGGGGACAAATCTGTAGGAAATCCTCTCAATCTTCTGCCTCAAATCTTTCCTCTCATCTTGCCTGGTGTTTTCATGGGGAGGAACAATCCTTCATGATCAACTCCACCTTCTCATCTCATACCATTCAATTCTCTAGATTGAATCTCAACCTCTGTTGTATTACCCCTTCACATATGTGTGCCATGAAATCTATAAATATAGGTTTCTGGCTACAGGAAAAGGATCCTAATTTGTGCAATCTTACTCTGCAGGTATTCTAGGAGATCAAGCATTCAAGCAATCCAATTTTAGGATCAATCCATCAAGCATTCATCCAGTATTCATCCAACATTCAGCATTTATAGTCATGGCTACCATTATAGTAGTTTTTCAATATTAAATCATATAGGAATAGAAATAGTTTGAATTCTCATTCTTTAAGTGTCATTTCAACAATCTATTAGCTTATTAAAATCTAAGAGCAAAGTAGATTTAAAGAAATCTTTAGAGTTAGAGAGTAATAGGATAGATTTCTGAAAGTTCCTGTGTTTAAAATAGTTTAAAACTCTTGAATCTTTGATACAATGTCTTATTTAGAAGTGTAGATGCATGCTTAGTTTGTTTATCTCATTCATACACTTCCAAAGATTTTTCAAAATTTTTCACTTTCCATCATTAAAAATAGCTTGTGTTAGGTTTTGTGAGTTTACAAGCTTCTTTCCAAATTAGGAAGAATATTTCGAAACACAAATCCACTTCCAAAGGATAAAACCTAAAAATATCAAAGAAACCGGAAAGAGGACAAAAATCATGTGTCCATCCACATGCAACCACTAGAATGCCAAATGTGGCCCTCCTTCTAGTGCCAGTTCTTGTTGATGATGGTTTTACTCATAGTAAACAGATCGAATAAAATCTCCATAGATAAGACCACAAAGAGCCTATCCTTCTTGAAAGATATGAAACAAAGACAACCTAAGAGAGAATTCCGCATTTACAGAGCAAAGATTGACTTTTGTTTAATCCCAAGTCTTCGATAACTAGGTCATGGTTGTACTAGGGTCGCTCTTGGGTAATGATGTGACAATTTTTGTTTTTTTCCTTTAGGGGGGAGAGGGGCAATCCATACGAACACATACACTTACATATACACATTTTTGTATCGTTTCTTTGAACATTTTAGACCAGCTTTCCAATTTAAAAGAATAAACTTGAAATTCATGAAAGTAATAAATTTGAAATTGAATCTCAAAGATCATCACTAATTTCCTTTGCTATCACTTAAGTAAATTTAGCATTAAGCATTCAACAATTCAATGGAAAATCAAATATTTTCAATAAAGCTATTTCCATTCACTTATATTTTTTAGAACATTTTCAAAAATATTAAACATCTATTCTAAAGTAAAACTTAAAAATACTGAAAAATAAAAGTTTCTCTCGGTTATTCTCCATGGATGCCCCAAAGAATTAATAAAAAAAACAAAGAAAACAACTTTATATTTCACCAGATTGCTTCACAACTACGTATAAAATGATGCAAGCTTTTAGAGAACGGGTTTCGTTTATGGACACTGAATAGGTTCTGTATGCACCCTTAAATGGTGTAGCATAAAGTATTGTTTAGTCAAACTTACAAAACTAGCTACAAAAGATACTTAGATAGGTAGCTATCCATAAAGCTTTGATATCAATTAATATCTACGTGCATACAAAGTTTTACACTGGAATGGTTCAAAAAATAGGAAAAAGGAACATAACTTAAAAGAAGTTTTTACTCCTTTGACATCCACAAATTCTGAGCTTAAAATGAAATAAAGCATCCTCTGGCCTTTTATAGAACACAAGGCTCAGATAGGATAAAACTTCTACATGAGAGGGAATCTAAAGGACCAATCTAATCAAGGCACGTGGAATATTGTGACCAATAGGAGAATTGCAATTGAAGTCAATGGAAGTCAACTCCAATTGCTCATTGAAGCTCTTTGGGTTCTACTCTCATATTTTTTAGGAAAATAACTTGAATCAGGATTGCACGTAGGAACTCTCCATATATTCAAAATGATGAGTTCATTATCTTGTTCCTACGTTGTTTAATATGGATCAGGTTCTTTTTTCTCAGGGATGTGCTTCCTCAGAAGTGGGTGCAATCTACCACTAAGTAAGTGGAATACCAGGATCCCGAGTATTCCAATCATATGCACAACTCTCTCATCATTTTTCCCAGAACATCTAACCTGACCAGAATGTAACTCGATCCGTGATTCAAATTTTCTTAACCATCCATACCCGAGCTTTGCATCATAATTGATATCTCCTGCAATCAAAAAAACTCCAAATATTAAATCCCTTTTTAAACAAATACACTACCATATAAATAAATCCATTATTCAATTGTTAGTACAAAATCGATAAAACTTGCTTTTAAAAAAATAAATCCTTGCATATATACCGGATCACCAGGATCAATGTATAAAATTTTAAAAATATTGACATTTCATTTCACGTTTCAACCCAGTACCTGGTACCCGGTATTCAACTTTACCTACTTAATTTCCCAGACCTCGGTTATATCAGAACTCCAACTTACTAGACTCCAACCTACTGGAATCCAACTTACTGAACCAGAGTCATTCGCTTGATCTTTACATTACCTTTTTCCTTTTCTGTGTTTCTGGTACCTAGTACTCGGTGTACGAAACACTTACCATACAAAGTACTCTTTTTTTTTTTTAAACCAAATATTTCTCTTTCCTTTTCACTTCTAGTGATCTTCCAATTTGTTAGCTCCTACCATAGAAGTTATATTTCACTTGGGTCCCCAAGCCTTTTCAGTCTTGGGGCATGTTGTGAGACAACACAACACCTAGGAGAAGCTTAATCAACTCGTATAGATCCTTGACTTTGTGAACACAAATGGCCAAACAAGAAAGCTCTTCCTCAACCAAGCCATCTATGTTTGATGGAACATATTATACCTATTGGAGCTCATTAATGAAAGGATATTTGGGATCTTTAGGTTTTGACATATGGATGTCAGTGGTAACTAGATACACATCACTTGCCACACCACCTACTGATGCTGCAACCAAAAAGGACTTTGAGAACAATGAGAAAGCTTGATTTTCTATCATGAATAGTCTATCTAGGTCTATGCATAGAAAATTCATGTACTCTAAGAATGCACAAGATGTTTGGGATACATTGAAGAGGATTTGTGAAGGAGATGACAAAGTTAAATTGGAAAAGCTTCAAATACTGAAAGCTAGATTTGAAGGTCTATAAATGTTAGATGAAGAAAGGATTGCAGACTATCTTTTGAGAGTTAATGATACTGTGAACTCTATTAAAGGACATGGAGAAGAGATGAAAGAGGATGTGGTTGTATTGAAGGTACTTAGATCAATGACATACAAGTATGACTCTAAGATCTCAACTATAGAAGAAGGGGGAGATATAGAAAAACTAACTTTGAATGAGCTACAAAGTATATTCATAGCCTATGAGATGAGGATGAGAGATGAAGAACCATCCGAGAAAGAAGCCGCTTACAAAATGGCTAACAGGGAGAAGGATGTGCCTTCCAAGAAAGAGAGGGTAGAAGCGACTCCATATAAGGATGATGAGACTAATGAAGAAGAGGATCTAGAAAATACAAAGGGAAGTTTCCCTTCAAAAGTTTTAAATGTTGGAAAGTAGGTCGTTTTGCTGCTAAATTTCCTTACAATAAGAAAGGAAACTCTGAACAAAAGGTACATGATAAAATGAAGAAACCCCACTACCCTAAGAGAAGAAATTTTCAAAAGAAAAAGAAAAGTCTATACATCCAAGAAGATAGTGATGCATAAGACTATAATAGCGTAGATGATGAAAAAAATTGTTCCTTTGTTGCTAGAAACAATGAGTTTCTCTACATGGAAAAAGAGTCTGAGGAGCAGAAGAATGAAAAGATTGAAGATCCTCTTGAAGAGGGTGAAGGAGTAGTTGGCCTGAAAGTAGAACTCATATGTGCCCTAGATGAGATTGATGATCTCAGAGATGAGATTGAGAAGTTGAAAAGGGAGATCAGGCAACAAAAGAAACTTGCACAAAAAGAGTTTGACAAACTAAGCAAGGAACTTACAAAATCTACCCAAAATGTGGTAGATTTGAAGTTGAAACTAGAAGAAGCCAAGAGAGTAGGAGATGTAGTTCAATCCAAACTACAGTATGAAGCTAACCAATACATGAAGCTTGAGGAGTAAATTATTGCTCTAAGGAGGGATTTGGCCAAGGAAAATGAACAAATAGAGAAAGGAATCAAACTGAAAATTGGTCAAACATTTTAGATGAATTATTAAGCACCCAAAAGCCCACAAACAAAGAAAAGACAAGCATATGTTTGGAGAAATGACAAAGCTCTTTTCATGGAAAAATTTAAGAAACCCCTGCTCGGTGAAGGTGTAAAATCTTGGTGAATCTTGTATACTTCTCAATAAAAATATTAATTTTAGTGGAATTTTTTTTAATTTTTCAGGAAAAAAAAATCTCAATTGGAAAATGTTTTCTAATCATTAAAAGTCTTTGGAAAATACCGGTGAATTGCAATTTTTTTTAAATCAATAAAATATTTTCATTGGCGCATTAAAATCTATTTTCAAACCTAGAAAAAATTTCCATTGGTAAATTAAACCTGTTTTCAAAATAGAAAAAAACAATCTTGTTGGCGATTAAAACTTTTTTTCAAACCAAAAAAAATATATCCATTGGCGAATTAAACCTATTTTCAAATGCATAAGAAAAAACATTAGTGAATCAATATAACCACAACCATTCGATGAATTTTTTATGGACGGTTGTAGTTGCATTTCGAAAGTAAATCTCTAAAGCACTAGATTTTGAATTGAAACTCCTCTAGAATAACACTAGAATCGCGATTTTCATAAATCAATGCTTGAGATTTTATTACACTATTTAGGTCTTCCACAACAGGTTTCCGCTTACCATTTAATATTGCCTAAGTCAGACCAAAATATTTTATGACAAAGCCTTAAATATTAAGTCTTTAATCTTGAGGGTCGAGTTTCGTCAACCTAGCGATCTCCCCATTTTAAATTATGCATATGCATAAAATTTGTTTTAAAAGGACCATTCGATGAATTTTTGATGGATGGCTATATTTGCATCCTGGAAGTAAATCCTTGAAGCACTAGACTTGTGAATTGAAACCTCCAAAATAACAATAGAACCATTATATTTTTAGAAATCAATGGTTGAGATTTATTAATTATTTAGGTTTGTCGGTCATCGTGCTCTTGTTTACCATTTAATATTGCCTAAGTCAGACCAAAATATTTTATGACAAAGCCTTAAATCTTAAGTCTTTAATCCTAAGGGTTGAGTCTCGTCAGCCTAGCGATGTCCCCATTTTAAATTATGTATGTGCTTAAAGTTTATTTTAAAAGAGGGACCATTCGAGGAATTTTTGATGGACAGCTATAGTTGCATTCCGGAAATAAATCCTTGAAGCACTAGACTTGCAAATTGAAACCTCTAGAATAACACTACAACCGTTAGATTTTCAGAAATCAATGATTGAGATTTTATTAATTATTTAGGTCTGTCAATCATCGTGCTCTTGTTTACCATTTAATGTTGCCTAAGTCAAACCAAAATATTTTATGACAAAGCCTTAAATCTTAAGTCTTTAATCCTAAGGGTCGAGTCTCGTCAACCTAGTGATGTCCCCATTTTAAAAATAACTTTATTTGCATGTGTACTATGCAACCATCTTGTCATCTGTCGCGGGCATACCTTTTAAGCACTTGTTTTTTAAGGATTCAAGTGTTGAAATAAATTCTAATTGTCACATCCATGATAGTGGTGAATTTAAAAATGATAAGTGTGATGCCATACTCATTGTGTTTGTGCTAAATTCTACATATACTTCACCAACTTGATGTTCTTCATATCATTTATAATATATTTGGCTTTGATTTATTTCTTCTCTATTCTCAATTTAACTAAGATATTATGGAGTTTTCATGGTGTGTCATGCTACCCAAATGTTTTTGGGAGAAAATAAGGGATGATGCATACAACAGATGAAAGTTGGGTATGTTTATTATAATTCCTTGTGTGCAGGTTGAGGATGGTATAAGAATATTTGTGGGTAGGGAATGGCTTCAGAACAACCCTCGTGCTCTGTATTCTGAGGTAGCTTTGGCTTTCTTTTCCAATTGCATGGACATTTTGCTCGATAAAGATTTGGTGAATAAAATGGAAATATGTTATTTGAAGCCTTTCATTTACTCTATTTATTCATTGGAGTTGGTGTTGGAGCATTACAATTTTGAAAGTGGGTTAGTGCCTGTTGGTGGAATCTTCAAGAAAGTGGAATTGCATGCTTCTACAATGCATGCTCTTGCCCTAGTTAATATGGGATGGGGTTTGCTATGTGATACAAAAACCGAATCATTAAAGAGTTTGAATTTTTGGAGGAAGGTTTTGGGTGACTTTCTTTTCTTCTCTATTGTTTGTTAAATTCAATTCACATTCTACTCAAAAACTCGGTTGAAGGCCTCAACTAATGTTACAAAAAAATTTAGTAATGAATTGTGTGATGTGTGATGTGTCTATATTTTAATTTAACAGTTCTTGTAATATGTACTTTGTGAATGGTTTTTTTCCACAGTTAGTGGCTTTTAGTTTTTTCCTTTTGGCCATGTTGGTTATATACTAACTACTATGTACTTCAGCCTTTAGCAATAGCTACTTAAATTAAAATACTTTTCGTGGCTCCATTCTTGTAAATCCTTTTTGCTTTGGTCAATATAAAAATGTTAAATGTGGTTTTTAAAACTAATAGTAATAATCAACATATAGTTCTGATCATTAGTGTGAAAAATTTATTGTGACTTATTAATGGACATTGATAATGATTAAGGTAAAAAAGGACATTTAATTCTATCTTTTCAATGTGTCAAATTACTCTACCTTTCATTTATTCTAGTGAAATTCTCAATCTTTTTAATGAAATTTTGGTTGCGGTACTGTGGGCGACAACATAGATTAATGCCATATGAATAACCAAAGTGATTGATTTGATAGCTTTATATTGAAAACTGCACAATGTACTATAGAATCGTAGATGATGATGTCAATAATCCAATGATTTAGTGAAACAATATTTTTAATGATTTGATATCTATTGACAACGATTTTACTCGCAGTAAACAGATCGAATAAAATCTCCATAGACAAGACCGCGAAAAGCCTATCCTTCTTGAAAGATATGAAAAAAAGACAACCTAGGAGATAATTCTACATTTACAGAGCAAAGATTGACTTCCATTTAATCCCAAGTCTTCGATAACCAGGTCATGGTTGTACTAGGGTCACTCTCAGGTAATGATGTAAATTTAGCATTAAGCATTCAACAATTCAATGGAAAATCAAAGATTTTCAATAAAATCATTTCCATTCACTTATATTTTTTGGAAGATTTAAAAAAAAAAAACACATCTATTCTAAAGTAAAACATAAAAATACTAAAAGAAATAAAAGTTTCTCCCGGTTATTCTCCGTGGATGCCCCAAAGAGTTAATCAAAACATAGAAAACTGCTTTATATTTCACCAGATTTCTTCACAACTATGTATAAAATGGTGCAATATTTTAAAGAGAGGGTTTCGTTTATGGACACCAAATAGGTTCTATATGCACCCTTAAAT
>VDFB02356308.1:0-58103 GCA_007258455.2 Sequoia sempervirens | reverse complement strand
CACCTTGAACATGTCTGCAAACAAATTAAAGAAAAATTAATGGAGACGTCAAATTGAGGTCTTAAAATTCATATGGAGTGCAGCTAGTGGTATTTTTTTGCAAAGGTTTGTGCCTACGGATTTCAATCATCATCCCATAAACACTTGACAATTATATCATGTATTTTGAGATTCTGTAACATACACCCCTATTCTTTTCTTCTTGAAAACAATGCCAATGGAGAATCATAACATAGCATTACAAATAAAGTTCTTGCAAACAGAGAGTCTGATATAGCATTTTTCAATCTATAATCACTGCTGTTAAAAGACAAATACTTGACATGGAAGTTTCATCATAAAAATGAACAACGTTTTTTTTTTAATCACAAATACCTCTGAGGAAGGATAGGAGCAGAAAGATGCTAATCTGTTACACAGTTCACAGGTCTGTTGTTGCTGCTACAGGTCATGACAGTCCTCAAACATCTCCAATACCTCATGTTGTGACCTATTTCACACATCGCCCCATTGCAAATAGGGACCCTCGGTGGTTTGCTCTTAGGGTTTGGCTTTGAGTGGCAATTTCATAATCTCTGTTACTCTGGGAATTTCATGTCAAAGACTGGAGTCATCGCCCGAGCCAAGTTGAGAATTTGAGCCCGAAATTGAGCATGAACATCATAGAAGTGCCTAGATGACCCGGTAGACGAGGATCGCCTGTGCTTTCGCTCAATTCTGACACTTCCTAGTTTTTAGGGATTCTGCTTTTTTGCTTTTTGCTTTTTTCATTTTTGGCATTTCTGGACCAATCTGGAATTTACTATTTTTAGAAAGTTGTTTTTTGCTTTTTTCTATTTTTAGTAACTTTCTATTTTTAGAAAGTGCTAGGTCTCACTGGTAGTGGAGTTGAAAGTTTCCACTTTTAGAATTGAAAAGCAGGCAAAAATCAAGTAAAAATTGGAAAAATCATGAGAAAAGCAAATAAAAGCGCATGCAAAGATTTAAAAAGCAAGGAAAAGTGCATGCAAAAATCTGGAAAATCAATTGAAAATTGCACCTTCAAGGAAGAAAATCAACGAAAAATAAAGTAAAAAGCAAGAAAATTATGGTGAAATTCACCTAAGTCTAGAGAGGTGCGCCCCATAGAGAAATCCAGTTGAATCATGGAAAAATCCATTTAAAATTCATTCATCAAAATGAAATCCACTTGGGGAATCCAATTAAAATTCGTCCATTTGAAAAGTCTTGTTAAAATTCGCCCAAGTTCAAAAGAAATCCAGTTGGATGATTAAAAATTCCAGTTGACGAATGTATCTAAAGGTGAAAATTGGCTAAGGCAAATGAAAATTCGAATTGGGACTTCAAGAATTCCAAGATGAAGTTAAAATCCACTTGAAAGGATAAAAATTCCAGTTGAAAGTCGAATTTCCAAGGAGAGAATCGAAATTTTTTCTAAGGCAAAGAGTTACCTTGGTAAAAGGAGAAAATCCAGTTGCAAAGTGGATAAGTTCACTTAAAGGTCGAATTTTCTAAAGGCAAAGAGAAATAAAAAAACTTAACCACCAAGCAAGAAGGGGCGCCCTTGAAAAATCAAAAGGAAGATAAGATTGTTTTTTCCGTTTTAAAACAAAACACCCAATCAGAGAAGAGGTTGACCCTGGCCAATAAGGAAACTTTTTATTATAAAAGAAGTGCTTGAGAGTTTATTTTTCATTATTCACAGGTCAAATTTTCTCACAGGCAAACTTCTCTCAGCCAAAGGCGTCCATCTTCTTCTTCTTTTCTTTTTGAGCTGCAAGTTACATTGATTCCAGAGCACAATGTTGGATATTTTTCTTCTATTTCCAGATTTCTCAAGCAACTGCAGAATCATAGCTGGTGAATTTGAAGAAGGAAAAAGAATTTTTATCTTGGATTTACAAAAAAAAACTTCAGTTTTCAGCTCTAAAAGTCCAGTAAATTACTTAAAAAAATCCTTTGGATGTTCTTTTAAAAAGATAAAGGCTGGTAAAATTCCATTTTATTAAAATTTATTCTCCAACCAGCCTAGGCAGTCAAGTTCTAGAATTTTTTAATTAATTTATTTAAATATTCTCTAGCCATAAAATCGCCTTCTTTGCAAATTGTGAAAATTTTCTAACTTCGAGCTTCGTACAGGCACAATGTCTACTTCAAAAAACGTAGGAGGTGGAGTTAGAAAGATCCAAGTGAAAGAAGTTCTCAGGGAATTCTATCCAGAATCTCAACTGTCATCAAAATGGAAGAAAGTAGCAGATACTAACTTCGAGCAATTCAATGCAATTCAGCACAAGAAAAGGATGTTTGGCACTCAACATGAAATGTCCACGCCTATTGCATCCAACATCTTTAAGTGCGGACTTCATCAAGCAGCGGGATTTCCACCTGCAGTTCAGTGTAGTGAGCTGATGGTTGACTGTGCCAAAAGATACAATCCACAGACAATATCCATAAAAGCATCTAACGGGATCACTTTGGCATACTTCACAGAAGATTCAGTCAGAGAGGTGTTTGGTATTCCTCGTCGTCACAAAATGTTGAATAGGACCCAAGAGGAATCACAAACCATGTTCGATCAGGCCAAAGAATCTTGTATGGATATAGTTAATTCCAACTGGATTAAAGAACCAAAGAGGCATCGCTCTAAGCTACCTAAGAGATTGATTTGCACAGATTTTAAAGAAGAATACAGTGACATGATCCACATGCTGAACAGGATTATGGGTACTTCTCAGGGAGCTTTCTTCGAAGTATGGATGTTTTCATACGTAGAGGAGGTCGTATTAGGAATGGAAACAATAAATTGGGCTAAATTAATAAGTGATAACATTGATTTCCAGTTAAGAAACTTGGAGAAGACCAAGACCTTCTATGAGTTCCTACATAGTCTACATCTTGGCCCGGTTTACCAAGTATAAAGGATTGGTTTGCAAAGGGGATGTTGGACTCCGAAATAACCAGTTCAAAGCATATGATTGTTACCCACAGCTACAGTTGCATTATAAGGACAATTATAAGATAACCAATGACACCTTCCTCATGTATATCACTCGATTGCTTCGAGGAATTCAAAAGAGGTTGTCTAAAGAGGCTATGGTGTTGCTTGATAAATTCGGATCTTGGTTCATCCAATTTTTGACCTTTACATACATAAGAGTTCATGGATTCCCAGATGCTCCGTATAAACTCCCTCGGTATCCAACGGACAAGATTATTATGCTTGAAGTTGCAAGGCAGTTGGCACATGTGGATTCCATTCAAGGGAAAAAGAACAAACAAGGAGTGGATTTTCCTGTTGCAATTGGGAAAATGCTAGAAGTCTACCCCTCATTGCAATCAGCCAAGGCAGCAAAATTAGAGTTACAATTTTATAAGTTTGGCACTTATAAACCGAGGTCTGATTACGATCCATATTTGAGAATTCACGGGAAGAAGTCCCTTCATGTTATGCAGATTGAAGACTATTGGTCTAACTTGGTGGACGAATATGGAGTCAGGAAGAAGATGTGGTCTAGAATTCCAGTATACCTTGTGAAAAAGTGACTTATTCCCCGTTCCTAACCAGGTAAGGGACAATGGAGAATACGTGCATCCTCAATTTGAATGGGAAAAGTACAAGCCTATCTTGTTACCCAACTGAACACAACCTGAGTTGACTGATTTGGATGTATTGATGAAGGACATTGTAGCGTACTCTAGGGAATGGGTGGATAATCAGATCAACAGATTAAGAAAAGAAGGAATCTCCCTTACCTATGTCACCCTAAGCAATGAAGACAGTCAAGGAGAAGCAGTTGGAGAAGGTCCTGATGAACTTCCATGTCCAAGCAAGAGGAAGGCAATGATTGAAGATCTTCAAACAAAGGAAAAGGAAGCAGCTAGTAAAGAGTTGGAAAGTAAGAAGCAAAAGGTGAATGAAATTCTATCATCTTCAAGTACGTTATCAATCAGAATAGTAGAAGAGGTGTCCATTGTTGAGATCGAACCAAACCATGAACAAGAGGTTGAATTTCAAGAGTTTGAACAGCTGAATTTTCTTCAAGAGCAAACCTTCACTGAGCATTTGGAAGGAGGTCATACGCTGATGATTGAAGGCATGGGAGATACTGAGATCCTTGAAAACAATGAAGAGCTAGGAGATGAAATAATTTCTGCCTTGAAAGAGATTGATGATGATATTCAATTGGAAGATGGGATGGAATTATCCACTATCCCAGCTTGGTTGACTGAAAGTTTCATGAAGAAATCTAAACCACTAGATGAAGTTCAACCAGTTGAAAGCATGCAGGACTTCTTAGAAAGGATTGGCAAAGCTAAAATGCCAAAGAAGCCTAAAAAGTATTCTCAGATTATCAGAAATGATGCAGGATCTAGGGTTTTACAAGTTGCAGTCCCAAAAGTTGACAAGCCTAGAGATCAGATTACTCCTATGGACTATTATGTTACAACGTTGGACATTGGGCCAACCACGATAGAACAAGATTTCCATGAGTTAGCAGACACTTCCAAGGCCATTAAGGAGAAGTTTGACAAAACAGAGGAGAACGAAAGACTAGAGCTGGAAAATTTGAGATTAATAGAGTTCATTCAACAAATAACAGCCCCTTTGCGCCAAGAAGGTGAAGTTTTTATCCCACCATCATCTCTTCCTCTGGAATCCGTTGACAATCTTGAGGCTATGAGGATCACAAGCCAAGCAACTAGGAGTTGGATCAACAATATCTCAAAACAGATGGAGCAATTCTTGGAGAAATGTGCTCAGACCTATGACAGATCAGCCTTGCTTATGACTGAGATTTGCCAGATTGAAGATAATTGGGAAGACTTCCAATACATAAAAGGCAAGGTAATACCTCGTTTGAAGGTTTTAAAATAAATATCCCTGCAAATATTGATCCAAGAAGGTGTTTTGATGAAGGAGCCTCGTATGATTTTAGTAGATGGTATCATTCCTTGTTGGCAAAGAAGAAGATATATGATGTAATGAAAGAAGAGTGTGCTGTTATACAGAATTCTCTTGGGAAAATACAGTTTAAAATCCTCACCTCTCTTGAAGGATTAACAAGGCAGGAGCATCATGATACAACCGGCTTGGATTTGGAAGGATTGAAGAAAAGTGTGATGAATATTTACTTCAAGGAAATGCAGATTATCACAGAAAATCAGCTTGATGACATGTCTTCTCTTTTGACCTTTATGGATAGCTTTCAGAAACAAGAAGGTAGATGGGAAAATACTTTCACTCAGTGCCTTGAAACTTTGGACATAATGGGAGTGCAGCTGGATTCTATGCCAAACATATCAATGGAGGAGCTCGATTTGGTCTTAACAAAATTTCTTGCATTTGCAGCCAGGGAGCAAGCTAAGGGGAATTGCATTTTGGATTCCCATTTGCTCAAGTAGTTTGCAAGGTGTCATTATTTTCCACACTCCAAGTGGCTCGTCCTACTTGTGCCATGTGTCCATTGAGTTAGTTATGCTTTTTAGGGTTAGGGTTTCTTGGAATAATCTTGGCCATTGATCTCAAATCAATCTGGGTCGTTGCTTTGTAATTGGGGTGCCTATATAAACCCCACTCATTTCATTCATTTAGGGAGACTTGTGAAATTGTTGCTACTAGTGCTATTCAAATAATGATTTGATTCATAGTTGAGCATTTGTTATTTTGAGAGCTTGCATGGTTTCATATTTCTTCAATAAAGTAAATTAGTTTCAACATTTTTTAGATGAATGAAAGATTGATAGTGTTGAAAATAGTGAAATTAGTTCATACCTTTTTCAATTGAATGATTTTCAATTTGATGTGCAAGGTTAGTCTGAACTTTGAAATTGTTTAACTTGAATTCTATTACCTATATGCATTGTTCGAATTGATGGTGGTATTGTGTAATAGGACATCATTCGTAAATCCCATTGAAGATTGCACCATCTTTGTCTAGTTGTAGTCATCGTGCTTGGCAAAGCAAAGATTGGTTTAAATTTCACTATCCAACATTTGTCTCTTAAGTTCATAGGAGTAGTTTAGCATAAGTCTAGTTTCTAAACCCTCATCCCTTTTCTTTTTTTCAAAATCGGAAAACCCCCAAAATAAAAGAGCATTCAATGTCAAATCAATCTAAATCCCTACTTTTGAGTAATTTGTTGTCCAAGGTCCCTTTGTGAAATCAGCATATCACATCATCCATTGAGCTTGTCCATCCCCCAACTTACGAAACATTGGAATTACCGTATGACCTTTCTAGCAATCTTAGCATACTAGGTAGTTTTTCAAGAGAGGATAGAGCATCTTTGGACTCTTTATTCTAGAGTGTTCGGTGTGTCATAAAACACGCATCAACACCTCACCAAAACATTCATTTATGAGCTGGGCTGAAGTAGGCAGGGGTATATCTCACTCAACCTCTTTTCCAACATCATCAAACACCTCAGCCATGGACGGAAAGTGAAAGGGAAAGACTGCAGATTTATCACAGTTATGCATAGATCATTAACCTGGGCACTAGAAGCAGGGGCAGCTGGAAATAAGTGACCAAAACTACCTTCAATGCAATGAAACCAAATCAAACCACCTGCAAGTGATGAACCAGTCCTGGGCACCACTTTTTATGACAAAATCCACCCTCAAACTTAGGTGCTTCAACCTCAAATTCACACACCCCCTGTACAGGCAGCCTGTAAAATGGTACGACCTGTCTTTTATAATGTGCCTCTGCTTAACAAGATTAAAATGTCTTCAAATCTAATTGCCCACCCTCAAATATCACTTCCAAGTCTTTTATTGATGGATTTCATGAGTCTAACCACCAAACTTTGCCTCTAAATGAGATATACGACCAGTTAGTGCTGTAATGTCCCCACTCTAGTCAGTATCAGTTGCAGATGGGTTAGCCTATTACTTGGATCCTCGTAGGCCAATATTTTTGGATAGAGGGTCTCAATGGCAGTTGATGGAGGTTGTTGTCACTCCACTTCCTCAGTTCAGTATTGGGTTCAGTTCTAGGCCTTTGTAGATCAGTGTTCGGTTTAGTTTGAGGGACTTACTATTTATAGTAAGTCAACCTGGCAGTAATGGTATTTTTAGTCAGGGCACCTAGACACATGGGGATTATATAGTGTTGACCCCAGCTTTTGATGGCACATCAAAATACTGAGTTTTGAGGGAGATATTAATATTTAAGTGGTTAAGTGATATTTAATTATTAAAAGGGATATTATAAAGTTATATTTTAACTTTATAAAAGTGAGCCACTTAAATTTAATAAAGCGAAATTAAAAGGAAAAAAAAAAGGTACGCTTAAGTGAAATGATTTATTTTAAAAGACTATGAAGTGTCTTAAATACATTTTAAATGTATTAAAACCTATTCAAGAAGAAATCGTTCCTTTTTGGAAAATCGTGCCTTTTTGAGGAGAATATAAAAGAGGCAAGAGACAATTCGACCTCATTCAGAATTTGATCATTTGACATTATTTCTTGGCTTCTTTGAAGTTGTGCCTGAGACAAAGGTTTCTTCAATTTTCATCCATTGGAGAGCGGCAATTCTTCAGTGTTCTGCAATCTTGAAGATGTGAAAGAATAGTTGAATCGTTGCTACGGAGAGGGCTTCATTCTGGAGTCCATTTGTGCCTACAACAGATTTCCTATTCGGTATTTAGTAGTTTTCAATAAAGGAAAGGGCTTTATCAGTTGCGACACCTTCTTTCCTCAACCATTCACACCCATAAGCTGGTCGTACACTATTCATTGTTGATCATACCTCCTCATAGGGTTATAGGCGTCTTCAAGGCTAAGGCATGTGAGCTGGAGGTTGAAACGCCTCCCTTTTCTGGCATCTGATTGCTCCATCATGGACGCCTAGCTCTATGAGGCCATTTGATCCAGTTTCCAGCAGGGAGAAATCCGTATCTGGAGTTGGGCGATTTGATTTGTCAATTTTTTGTATTGCTTGGCTTGATCCAGAAGTTTCTTATTTAATTAAGCTGAGGACCTCCGGGTATGTTTTGTTGAATAAGATTTACTTGTAGCAATTGCCAGATTCTTAATATAATTGCAATTACTCCATAGTTACTTGTTTGTTCAGTTTTAGTATTTTTTCTTGCTTGGCAACTTCTTTATTATTTGTCAAAAATCCATCAAAACAAGAGAAAATGCAAAAACAATACAGTTTTCGCATCAGAGGCAGAGTTAGAACCAGCAGGGCTCTTCACAAGTGCCTTGTTCCTTGCACAAATTGTATGGCCTGTATGATATTATCTAAAACACCAAAATATCCCTTATAATAAATAACAAACACACTCCAAAAACTCACCATCAAAAAACTTCAAAAAGCCTCATTTTTCTTGAAACACTGAGTTGTACAAACTGAGAAAACCAACGTGTTACCTATATGAAAAATCCCAACCAGCTAGGATGGATCTTGCACCATCAAAACTAGTGACTATTATCGAGGGTTTCCATCTTCAATCAACTCCTGGAAGAACTCAATGTTTACTCTGACAACATCCTATTATGTGTGCAAACTTGAATTAATGAAATAAGAGCCAAAACTCCTTTATATAGAGTTGGAGGGAAAAAATGGCATTTTTTCTAAATTCAAATATTTATTTTCTCTCAAAAAATCCCCTTTCATAATATAAAAAAACTTAAGTCCCCATATACTTTTCCCTAGGTGTCCAACTTGGGGAAATATAATATCACTTTATAATATTTAACAATAAAGTTAATACTAAAACATTACTTTATAACTTCAATGCAAATATTAAAATAATCTCATCCACCTTACAAAAAGCACCGCCGAGACATCAAAATCAGAAACTGATCGCACCAACAAGCTACTAATGCTGAAGAAAGATACCAAGTGCCAAAACAAGCACTTACTAAAAAAAGTTGTATTCTCCAAGAAATGTGGAGAACAATCCAAATGGCCAAAAATACAACAAAGAACACCACCACCAACTTGAGTGCCATCTAGTTGCCAAAACATCATTGAATGCTAAGAAAATTGATACTAAGCTCTCCAAGAACCTTGGAGTCCCCTAACCACCTCCAATTAGCTTACGAGAACTCTAGTATAGGCTAACTGACACAGCGGTTGACTAGGCTTGAGAAGGGGTAATTACAAATTCATACATCAGAAAAGCAAGTAGAAGCCTCAAGGTGCTATTAAAATCACATTTATGCTGGAATTTACATTATCCATGTACTAATATAGCCTACCTTGCCTCTATTACAAATACAATGGCTAATTGAGTAAGAACTAGGGGTTCAATGTAATGTCCCCTTCTCAAACCTGATCTTTCCAGTGACCGTTGGCCTTTTCTTTGGGAACCCGAAGGCTAGTCGGAAGATAAATTAGGGTTTCCTATTTTTGAGGAGGTTATTGCTCAGAGATGATGGATTCAATGGCGGATCCTTTATGGGTTTTCAGAGAGCTTCGCAGTGGTGTGTTCATCTCGGCATTCTGAGCATTTCCCGGAATTTACTATTTTTAGTAAATTCTATTTTTGGCAGTTTAGCAGTTGGGTCCAACATGGTTGACTTCCTATGTCAGTTTGATCAGTTGACTTGGTTATTATTGGCTTCAGGGCACAATTGGAGAGATAAGTTGATATAATTAATTAAAAAGTCAAGTTTTAATATTATATTCGGACATTGACCCCTTGGCCTAGTCTATTGACTTTATGTTGTTTTGAAAAGTGGGCTTTTTGAGGGTGGCGCCTCATTAAAGATTATTTTATATTTTACATTTTATCCAAAGTCAAAACAAGCTATAAAGGGGACGCAATTATTAAAGTATTGATTTTAATTAAAAAGTCAATATTGAGCTTGAAGGAAATGGACGCCATCCTTGAAGGACATTAGGGTTTTGAGAAGTCAACGAGAAAGTTATAAAAGGAAGGCTTTGATCATCATTTGGGATCTTTTTGTCTATGCTAATGTTATGCTGCTGAAACGGTTGCGGAATTGCTTTGAGGAATGAATGCCTCCTAGTCTGGGCTCGACTTCGTGCTTGAGAGACAGCACCTAGTGGAGAGGTTCGATTATTTAAGGTAGATTTGTGAGTTCATTTGTATTTGTGCTTTGTATTCAGTTTGGTCTTGTTAAGTAAGTTTGCATTTTAGAGAGTTTTCTGTATTTGCTGATTTGATACAGCAGATCCATATTTTTACTCATATCTCAAAAAATACCAAAATGCTAGTTCTGGGTATTGCATCAATCTTTAAGTTTGTAAGGAGCGTTCATTTTCTCCAATTTATAGATCTTAATGTTGTGTATTGAAATTTTAATGCCAAGTTGAATTCTTCAGCTGGGCCGTACCATTTCCTTTTCTTGGGATTTGTGTCTTTTAAAAGATTCAAGGTTTGGGTGAAGTTCTGTGGTCCAAGTTTGGTCGCCTCCTCCCTAAGGGTGTTATGCATTTGTTTTCAAGTCAATAGAGTTAGTAACGAGAGAGATAAGTGCATTTTAGTGAGTTTAAAGGGTGCTGGTTTGATACATTAAGCTACAGGTCTGTTAAATCAGATTAAAGAAATCTGCATTTTCTTTGGGATTGGTGTTAGGGAATCCTTAAGGCTTGTGGAAGACATCTTCGTTGTTGCATCTCTATTTACTTCTCTGGTTGTATCGAAAGCAAGGTGTTGTTTAACATATTGCAAGCTGCTGGTTATATGATAAAAAGTGCAGATCTGATTATGACAGTCCGAGAAATCTGCATCTTCTGATTTGGGTTTGGCATTGTGGTTAACTTAAAAGCTTGAAGCAGATTTATTGTTGAATGCACCAATTGAAAGGAATCTGATATCTTGACATTGCAGGCAATAATTATATATTGTAAACTGGCAGTAGTACTGACCAGTATTCTTTAATATTGCATTGTCATTATTTGTAATACTCGTTCTTGCTTTCAGTACTAGTTTGAAATAGTTATAACTCCGCCCTATGGTAGCTACTTCCCATTCTGGGTGAGCAAGCACATTCTGGGTGTTGAGTAGTTTCAGCTTTCAGCATTTCATTTCAAGCTTTGCTTTCTGTAATCACTCCGTCATATGGTCGCCCCTCACTCCGCATTGGATTGGGTAGCACATACTTGACGTTGAGTTCTTTTCTGCATTTAGAATAGAAGACCCTCTGACCAATGCTCGCCATCATCGGCGCCATACTGGTTAGAGTTACAGCATAAGCAGTTTGTTTTAGATCCTCTGACCAATGCTCGCCATCATCGGCGCCATTCTGGTTAGAGTTGCTTTCTTGCACGTTTTGGTTTATTCTCTAACCTTAACGGGTGCGCTGCTTTGTAATCTGTTATTTGAAAAAACGAAAAAAATTGGCTCGGAATATTTCATTGAAGGTAGTGAAATTAGAAGATCAGCATAGTGTACAATATAAAAAAACAATACATAGAGGTACTTGAACCTCTTAATGTGTCAAGCAGTTTCAAAAGTAAATGGAGTCTGAAATGCATTATTAGCTACATGCCCATTCTCATTAATGATCATCACTATGACATCACAACCATTCAGCACATAATTATGGAGTTGGAAGCAATATGTTCTTTCAACAAAATGATGTTAACAACATAAAAGAGTAGGCACATAGCTAAAATGACCTTACTTCAAGATTATCAAGAGAATTATCTGTACTTTTTACAATTTGATGACCTTCACAACATGAGCACAAACATGGTTTGACTTTCAATAATAAAGGCATCTTCTATTTAAGCAAAAATTGGGATAAAATCGCAAATCAGCAATTTTCCTGATTTTTCCCTTGAAAAACTTGCAATTTTGTGAAAAAATGTTGAAAGCCAAATGTGTGGGATGCATGAGCCTTTCACATTTATATCCTACTGACAAGAAATTGCACAAGTATGTTAAAATAGCATTGAAATTTATCAAACCTTGATTTTATTGTGATTAAAACTCGAAACAAGTGGCAGAAAAGGGTGATATGCAGCAATTATTTTTCTTCAGTTTTTTCTTCATGCGATGACAAGTAAGGGTTTTTCTCGCTCACCATGACAGACTACCATTCATTGAAATCACAGCAATGGGAATGAGTGTTGTACTTAACCAACCAAGGTTAAACATAGGCATGGAAAACATTTGTTGATATTAAATTGTTACTAGAGATCAATTAATTAAAATACAGAAGAGATGAACAAGATAGGGATCTAAATGAAAACAAGATTCTATTATTATATACTAACTTAGTTGTATGACTAACTCAACAACTGTTGGCATAAAGCTTATAACTAATATACATATTCAAAAACTTTGACTAGGAGTTATTAGTTATTTTTTCATTTAAAAGAAAACATATTCTATGCATGAAAATGAAATCAAGGAAATAACATTGAAATCAAACAAAACAAGTACCTAAATCAAGCACATGTAAACCTCAAATTGAGCATATGTGAATCTTTGCTCATTTTGGAATGTGGGCACTCAATTTGCTAGCATAACCTTAGCATTCTCTACATATCAATCTAACAAAACTTTGGTACAAAACGAATGCTTGTGAAGTGATGAGCAATGGATTTGATTTATACACTTACAAGAGAATCAAATGAATGGCTAGGATTCAATCTGCAGTCTCAAATTTGATCCATGGTTTGGGGGACTGATGAGATGTGGCAAGCATGAGAGAGTTGTACATTATTTAAACTCCTAATTAAAATAATTATTATTTATCAACTCAAATTGATTGGGAGTCAACAGATCTTATTGATGAGTTAACTGCCTACACGGAGGAGTTAACTAAGTGCATCAAAGAATTAGGGGGATTTGAGTATTTGCAAGGAATAGTTAACTAATTGGATGAATCAATCAAGTGGATTTAATTGATGTGAGGAATTAAGAGTAAAACTAAGTGAACTGATTAGATTTGGTAGTTGACTCGATGATATGGAATTAATTAATTAAATTATTGGTGCACATGAGGTGGAAATTTGTAATGTCCCCACTCTAGTCAGTATCAGTAGCAGATGGGTTAGCCTATTACTTGGACCTGTTGATGTGATTTTTGTGACCGCACCAATCAGCAGAACAAAGTAATCTGAAGGCTACTCCATTCTCTCTTGATCAAAGAATCCCGTGCGCTAAGATTACAAGAAAGATCGCACGCTCAACTCCAAGGTTCCAAAATGCTTTGGAATACCCTCTGTCGGTTCGTTGTGATATGTTGTTTTTACAAGGGGACTTACACAATTGTTCAAAAGGCTTGCAGCTAACAACAGATTGATGATTTGAAGGGAATTTTCGTGCGAATGATTTAGCGTTGATGTATGACTTTTCCTAAAACAAACCAAAAATAAACTGAATTGAATGGCTGCATAGATTAAAAAATTGTGTCCTAGTCTAAATGCAAGACATATTGGGCTTGACTTCAATGGACTTCAACCGAACGTTGTCTTGCCTCCCGTTGGACAGCTTCGACAAGGTTGGTGCAATCTTCAAGGGAGCAAAAAGATGTTCAAATCACGACTCAACAATGCAAATACCATCAAAACGATGCATACATACACATGAATCTTGATCGAAGTTAAGTCTAAAAGGTATTCCAGTTGACCACGCAGGACAAACTTACCATCAGTAAGCTTGTTAGTGCTATGGATTAATGAAGCTCACTTAATTCAAACACAACCACCCATAATTAACTACTTGCATGAAAATGAGAATTACTCTTAACTTTAAGTCCTACTTGAAGTCGAAGGGTGAAGAAACCTCACTAACTGCTCATAACAAAGACAAATTCACCAATCAATGAAACTCTTTTATTATGATAGTCTTCGTAACAATTCCTTACAAAATTCTCAAAGGAAGAATTTTCCTTCTCCTTCAAACAATGCAATGAAACTATTCTAACTCTAACTGTCTCTCTAAGCTCTAGCAAAATGTCTACTCCCCAGTCTGATCTAAATGTCTACTAGTGTACAAATGAGGGGACTCCCCTTTATATGGCTGGCCAATCTCAATGGATGGTCCAAATCAAATTACAATGGACGGCTCAGATTGAGCCACCTCAGCCCTAGACAAGATTGTGCCCTAAAAACCGCCAGAAGGTGGAGGAGTGGAGTAATTAATGAGTACAAAAATAGCAGATTCCTCCTTGACCACTATGGGCAATTAATTCCCACTATCCTTCCAGAAGATTCTCGTCCATGACTTTGTTTCCATTGCTCTTCTCTCTGACCACGTAAGCTACGAACCGGGCCAGCACTTCATCAACTTCCTGTTCTGAAATTGTCGGAGTAAGGTTGAGCTGATATTCAAGAATAGCAATCGTCTGCTCCTGCTAGTCACAAGACTTTCTCCAACTCTAGATAGATTCCTGTGTGCTCTGAATGATGCCCAAGAATGTAGAGATATTTTCAAAGTCTAGTTGAGCAAACACCTTCATCTCGGAGAAGAACGGCTGCAACCTCCCCTTCAATCCATCAATTTCCACCTCCTCGGGAGTTAGCCTTCTGGAGAATAACGCTTCCAACATATTGAGGATGCCTTCGTGAATATTTCCCATTGCCTTTCTAATCTTGGCAGACTTCGTTTTTGCCATGTCGAAGAAACCTCTGCTAGTGAATGCAGTAGAATACCATCCTCGAAAGTCATACCTATCCCCTGCTTGAATCACTCTTTCATCAACCAAAGTTTGCACGGGTATGCGCATTAGAACAGCCAGGCGTGGAATGGTCTTATCCTGAAATATATGCGTGTCATTCCAAGCCTGCTCGATGTTTTCCAAGCGTGAGAGGATACCGAAAACATGCTGGAAAGAGGACACAAGATCAATCATGAATTTTTCTGCCTCAGCACGGACACCGTGTTGTGACCTTTTCACACATCGCCCCATCTAAAATGGGGACCCCTAAATTTTTGCTCCGTTCTGGTCTTTTGGTTTTGGTTTTTGTCTTTCTCTCTCGTTCTGCTTCTGTTCTGCTATCTGCTTTTCTGGGGACGCTCCCGTCAGCAAGCTTGAACGTAAGATTCGACCAAGTCTGAAATTAGGGTTTCACATCTTTTAGGTCACGTTGAGGTCCAATTGAGTTGATTATTTAGCTTTTGAGCCTAGCAGAGTTATTACGATACTTTCAGCAAGTAACCCCTAAATTTTCACTGAGTTCTGCCAACTTTCTATTTTTTTAGTAAGTGTCAGTTTAGGGTTGATTTTCTTGAGATTTTCACATTTCGATAACTTCATTGCATTCCGGGCACTTCAAGTTCACTTTTGAAAAATTTTGAGCAAAAACGGACAACCTGCTATTTTTAGCAGTACAGCTTCCAGAGCAGATTTCAAGGTCTTAATGTTATATTTTCTGATGCATGTCCGAAGATTCCTTCTGGGTTTTTCGAGACCTTCGCGACGATATGACATGCAAAGCAGGATGACAACTTTCAGCATTCGGCCTTCGGAGGCCGATATTAGGGTTTGCATGCAGACATTTTCAGCGCATGTCGGCATTTTCTTTCTGGGTTTTCCAAGAGCTTCACGACAATGTAACATGCAAATGAAGCTGACCACTTTTCAGAAACTTACTATTTTTAGCCAGTGCGTGCATGTTGGAAATTTTTCTGGGTTTTTCTGGGTTTTTCAAGATTTTTCGGGCAGTATGACATGCAAGATCATTCGACAGCCGGTCAGTCGCTTTTCCGGCCGCTTTCTATTTTTAGCAGGTGTCACTTGGGCAGCTACTCAACACCTCAGAAATGCAAGCTGATCATCATACAACTGAAACGAGGTCAAACGGAGCTCATCTGAGCAACATGCACAAAATTAGGGTTTCGAGCTTCAACACGAAAAATGAGGAGTCAGAGGTCAAAACGTTCAAAACTGAGGTATCCATCATGATTGACATCCCTCTGAGAAGCTGCTGGCAAAATTTGAAGGCAATCGGAGAACCTGCTATTTTTAGTAGGGCATTTTGGACAAGGGCTATAAATAGAAAGTTGATCTCGGCGTCAGCATACACAGGCAAGTTCACCAACGACGGGCACACTGCCCAGATTTCAAAGCAAACGGAGCAAAGGAAGCCTCAGAAACGGGCACGTACTATAAATAGTAAGTCACTTCAGTAGCGGTTATAATTGGCAGGTCAGCGCCAGGTCTCAGCGAGTACAGGTCGAACATGTGATGAGGAGTCCTTGGCACAAATTTCAAGGCAAACAGAGTTACAGAGAATGAAGAATCAGACAGTTTTAGCAGGTCAGTTAGGGTTTCCTAAAATCAAGGGCGGAACCAGACATTCACGCAGAAGCAGCATCCAGTCGCAATCACCATGTTTCGGGCATTTGACACGTAAAATTTGAAGACTTTCTGAACAGTTTCTATTTTTAGCAGGTTGCTAAAAATAGCAAGTACAATCAGGCATCACGCACTGGCAGCACCAGGTCAGTCAAAATTTAGAGCAAGGTGAAAATCAGGCTTTCTAGAGTCAGGATCCAGTCAACGGCGCAAAATTCAAAGAACTTTCTAAAAATAGAAAGTTAGGGCGAGTTAGGGTTGACCACGGAAAATCAACAGCAGGCGTAAAATTTGCTAAAATGGATAAAATTTCGAGTCCGGTAGTGAAACTCGCTTTCAAGGCAGAACAGAGACTAAAAAAATGACTAAGTCTGGAAAACTTGACGTTGCAAGGTCAAAGTGCGCCCAAGGTCATGGAGGAGGAAGTAAAAAAATTTCTAAGGCATTTAAATTGGACGTAGACATTGTGAAATGCGCCCCTCTTTAAAAAGCATGAAAAATTCACTAAGTGTCGGAAATTGAACGGAGACCATGTCAAATGCGCCCTTGGTGATTGGATGGAAATTGGCTAAGTAACGAAATTAAAAGCTTATGGGTCCAAATGCGCCCCTCTTCAAAATAAATGTTGCAGGTGTCAAATGCGCTTGGAGGTGGCTTGAGATCGGCTAAGGCATGGAATTGAAAGCTCAGGGGGTCATATGCGCCCAAAGCCAAAACTGAAAGTTGACCATGCCAAATGCGCCCAAAGCCAAAATTGAAAGTTGGATGTATAAAATGCGCCTTGAAGCTAGATAGGTGATTTGCGCCTAGTCAAAAAAAATGAAAGCTTGGCATGTTATATGCGCCCCTGGGTGTTAGGCAAGCAAGGTAAGTATCTAGGGCGTTAAGTTAAAAGTATCACCACTCAAATGCGCCCAAGGCAAACAAACTGGAAGTACCATACCCCATATGCGCCCTAAGTCAAAAATGAAAGCTTGATTAGCAAAATGCGCTTGAAGTGGTTGAAATTGGACGTTGACCCCTCCATATGCGCCCAGTGTTGAAAATGGAAGCTGGATAGGTGATATGCGCCTAGGATGTAAAATGGATGTTGACCATGTCAAGTGCGCCTAAGTCAAAAAGTTAAAGTTAAGACATTCAAATGCGCCCAAGTCAAAAATTGAAGGTTTATCATATAAAATGCGCCTAAATCATTAAAATGAAAGGAAGAGGGGAAATTTGCGCCTAATGTTGAAAAGTGAAAGTTGACATAGTAATTTGCGCCCCCTCTTCAAGTTGGAAGTCCCATGTGCTGTATGCGCCTTGGGAAGATATTGAAAATTTGGAATTTTTTCCTGAGTCATGGAGACTGGACGTTGCCCACCTTATTTGCGCCTAAGTTAAAATGAAAGCACTTGACACACCATTTGCGCCTTGAAAGAGGATATATCAAATGCGCCCCCAAGCTGAATGAAGCTGAATGTTCCCTCTTTTATACGCGCTCCAGATCACTTCAAAAAATTTCTAAGTACTAAAACGTGAAGCTCAAGGCTCTCCCTGTGAAACGCGCCATGAAAGTTGGGGGTTACATTTACGCCTAATGCCAAAAGTGAGAGCTGACTATGTCATTTGCGCCATTAAGGTTGAAGATTGAAAGTTTTCTAAATATCTCAAAACTGGAAGTGCAAGGTCTTGTATGCGCCTTGAGGAGGATAGGTTAATGAATTTCGCTAAGTGTTGAAACTCGACATGGAGGAGATGATATGCGCCCTTGGAGAGTGAAATGACTTGAAACGTTTCTAAGTATGAGAAATGAAAGCTCTACATGTCTATTGCGCCCTTGAAAAAAGAAATTTTGACTAAAAGCTTTAAAATAAAAGCTAATGGTATAATATTCGCCTACCTTTAAGGAAGAGGTTAAATTTAAATTTTAATGGGGCGTTTGGAGTTGGGCGTTTGAAATTGTTCTTGACTAAATTGGAAGCACATACCTCTATATGCGCCTTGGGTCTGAAAGAGGGAATTTAAAATTTTCCTAAGGCGTGTGGCACGAAAATAAATTAAAAGGGCGTATGATTTAATTGATCAAGGCGTGTGGCATGAAAATAAATTAAAAGGCGTTGGAAATAAAAGAAATCAAATGGAGGTTAAATTTTAAATTTCGGACTTTGAAGGCACTTAAAATTTTTTTCCCTCAGCATGATTAAATCGGAATTCTCTATGGCATTCGGAGGAAATTAAAATTTCTCTTAGCAAGACAGAGAAATTAATTAATTTGATTATTTAATTATTTTCCTAAGTCTAATATTAAAATTCTCCTTTCAATTTTGACCCATGCAATTTTAAAATTTCGGACGATTTAACGAGGGGAATTTGTTTTGGAAGTCGATTACGGATGGAGAATAAAATTATGCCTAGCCAGTTTTGACAATCGATATCAAATATTTAAAATACGTCGAAGAAATAAATTAAAATGGCAATTAAATTAAAATTTTAATAAATTAAAAATGCCATTTTAAAATGCAGTCAGGATAACTTCAAATCGGTGTAAAAAAATGATTTTCTCGAAATCACTGGAGGTAACTGGCAGTCGGGAGGGAATTTTAAATTTTAATCGAGGAAAGAATCTCCCCGAATAGCAAATTGCCATAATAACTGTCTGACGACTGGAATATTCCCTTTTAAAATTAGCAAACGCGTCAGTCATGATGAAAGGAATAAAAGGCATCTGCCAAAATTAGCGCCAGCCTTTTGCTATAAAACTCCGAGGATTTTCATTCTCATCTCACAAGATTCGAAGTTGAAATTTATGTTGGCAAGTTGAGTTGTGAGATTTAATTCGAGAAGTTGCTGAAAGTTCGATTTTTTTTTTTTTGAGATTGAAAGTGTTGAAAGTTGGTTTCTTGAAGTTGCTGAGATTCGAAGTTGCAAGTTGCGAAGTGCTTCGAAGTAAAAGGGTTTAGCATTTTTATTTCTTCACATTGTTGAGGTATGTATTCGAAGTTGCTGAAACTTTTTATTTTGCTGAAAGTCGAAAATGCTTTGAAGTTAAAAGTTGAAATGCTGAAATCGTTTATTTATGCTGAGAGTTAAAATGCTGAGATTGTTTGAATGCAAAGTTGCTTGAGCTTTAATTTTTTTCGAAGTTGTTTGAAATTGCCGAGTGTTCGAATCAAATTAGATTTAAATTGTAAAGCCTTCGAAATTGCTGTTTTATAATTTGCGAAGTGCTGATTTTCGATTGCTTTTCGAAGTTGCTGATTTATAACTTCCGAAAAGTTGATTTTTTTTAATTGTTGAAGCTTGCGAATTTTAACTTGCTCGTTTAAAAACTCTTGGATTTATTTTCTTCGAAGTTGCTGATGTATAACTGTCGAAGAGTTGATTTCAAACTTGGTAATTTAATTCAAAGGCTTGCTGATTTTAATTCGAAATTGCTGATTTTAAAAATTACTGGGACTCAACACGCTTTTTCGAAGTTAAGATTGATAGAGTTAAGTTATTTCTTTTGGCCGCGAGTTGCTGGAGGTTGAAGTTTAATTTTTGAGAAGTCAAAGTTGGCTGCTAACGCTACTAACTTGTATTTATTTTTGCAGCCAACTCCAACCGCCAGCCGCCTCACGTGATGGTTGTTTTAAAAGTTGGAGTAATATTCGCTTTTTGTTTTGCAGATGGCAGACGCTGCTGGAACTAGCAAGGCTGCAGCTAAGGCTGCAAACAACGAAGCTGTTAAGGAGAACGCCTCCAGGCAGGCGAAAATGAAGAGTCTAAAGAAGTCTTTCATCCCGGAATCAAAGATCATCTCAAAGCATGGAAATCTGACGGACACCAATCTCGGACCATTCAACCTCGAGGCATTCATACGCAGAATGTATGGGCAGGGTGGCAATCTTCCAACGGATGCATCACAGAATATTGTGAAGAGCGGGTTGTATAATGCAGCAGGCTTCCAACCGGCGGTCCGTTGTCCCGAGTTGATCATGGAGTGCGCCAACTGCTACAATTCTGAGGATCGGACTATCACCTCCCCCGATGGTTTGATCATGGCTAATTTCGCTCCAGATGCAATCGGCGAGGCGTTTGGAATCCTCGCCACGGACATGTTGTATAAGTCCAAGGCCAAGGCAGATAAGATGTACGCCACAACCTTCGAGAAGTGCATGAAAAGAATAAACACCTCATGGATGCGCAAGCCAAAGCCACCTGCTGCCAGGCTACCGAAACAAATAATCTCAGAGGAGCTGAAGCAAGAATATTGCGACATCATTATGTTGCTCAGCAGAGTCAATGGTAGCCCGCAGTCATTCATATTCGAGCCATGGATGTTCTTTTACATCAGTGTGGTGCTCGAAGGGGACGAGCAAGTGAACTGGGCGAAGATGATAAGTGATAACATCGATGAGCAGTTCCGGAGTCTCAGAAGAACAAAAACATTTTATATGAGCTCATACGTCATTTACATGTTGGCTCGAATGACCAAGTACAGAGGATTGGCGTACCAGGAGCCAATTGGCTGCGGCTACAATCAGTTTAAGATCCACCAGTCATGCAGACAGTTGCATCTTACTCACACTGGTGACTTTCAGAGAGTGAATGATGCCTTTACTATGTACATCACGAGAACCCTTCAGCAAAGGCTACAACAGAGGATATCCGAGGAAGCTCAGATGCTCATCGAAGAATATGGGTGTTGGTTCGTCCAATTCCCGAAGTTCACCTATCTGAGACTTCCGGGGTACGATTCATATGTGTACAAACTGCCTAGGTACCCCACTAATAGAATGATCCTACTCGAGTTGTCTAGGCAACTGGTGGCCTACGACAAGATTATAAGGCGAAAGAAGAAGGGAGGTCTTCATTTTCCCATTGTGTTGGGAAATTCACTCGAGGAATGCCCAACTTTACAAGCAGCCAAAGAGGCCGAGGATGAGCTAAAATTCTACAAGCTGACTCTTCACACGAGCCGACAAAATTTTGATCCTAAGGGAATGATTGGAACGGTTCAAGGAGAAGAATACAAACACAAGGCTCACCTGGAGGACTTTTGGGCAAATGCTGGAAGCGAGGATGAAATCAGGAGAAGGATGTTTTCAAGGCTGCCTCTAAAGCTAATCAGGGAGTGTGAGGTGATTAAGGTGCCAGATCAACTTGAGGAGGATACTAGGGTCACCCATCCAGATTATGAAACGGTAAAGAACGCTCCGATGCCACCAATAGATTGGGCCGAACCAGAGATTGTGGATCTAGACACTCTGTCTATCCCAGTCATGACATTCACGAGGGCTTGGGTGGATGAGCGTGTTAACAGGTTAAGAAGAAGGTCAGTCGCCCTCACGTATGACCTCATGGGTGATAGAAGACCGCCGGTGGTAGCCAAGAGGAAGAAGCAACTCACACGAGGTCCAGAACCGAAAAGAAGGGAGCCCGTTCAGCCAGAGCCGCAAGGGTCAGAGGATACAACGTCCACTCAGCTGGTATCTCATGCCTCCAGTAGGCGTGAAGTTTCGTTGTTTGCTAGTCAGAGAGCTCCGAGAAATGAAGAACCGGAAGTTGGAGAAGTCAACCAGCCTATGCCAAAAGAAGTAGATACCCAGAGTGTGAATGATCCTGAAGGTGCCGATAAGCGAGATGAAGGTGAAGAAACAAATATGGACACCCATTTCGACTTTTCCTTCGGAGAAGAAGATGCTGGGACACATGAGGGAAGTGATCAAGAGGTCGAGATAATCGAGCCTCCAACAAATACTGCTCGGGAAGAAGTTCGAGAAGTGGAAGCAACTGAGGAGCAGCCTCTAATTGTTTATGATATTCAGCGAAATTGGCTTTCACAGGCGATAAGAAGGGACCAGGATGATGACGCCAACCTAGCAATTGAAATGGAAGAACTCTTGAATAGAACAAGCAAGTCGCCAAAGCGGAAGAGGGCGAGAAAATATACAAGGATGGAAACAAATGAGGCCGGTTCCCGTAGCCTTCACATCGCTGCCCCAAGAGAAGATCACGATTTGAGTGATGCAATGCCGGAGAAGTACACAATCACCACAGTTGAGTTGGGACGCCCTTCGGGAGCGCAGGTGGTGGAAGAAGCTGAAAGTTCATTTCAGGCATTAAAGGATAGGTTGGTAAGGAAAGAAGGAAAGTATAAAAGGTTGAAGAAAGAGCACAGAGCGTTCGTTGAGTATGTGTAAAATCTCGCACATCCTGTTGCTCAAGGTAATCCAGCAGCAGAGCTTCCACCAGAGGTGCCACGTGAGCCGATCAGCGGCTTGGAAGAAGTGAAGAGGGCTGTGCGAGAAGGAGATAAGTGGGTGAATAGTGTCCGTGCTGAGGCAGAAAAGTTCATGGCGGATCTCGTCTCAGCATTCCAAAATGCTTCCGGTATTCTTTCACGTTTGGATAATGTTGAGCAGGCTTGGGGAGATACCCACATCTTTCAAGACAATACTATCCCACGTCTTGCCGTTTTGATGCGTGTTCCCACGCAAACTCTGGTGAATGAAGGGGTAATTCAAGCGGGTGATAGATATGACTTCCGTGGATGGCATTCAGCAGCGTTCACAGGAAAGAGTTTCTTTGACACGGCGGCAAAGGAGTCCTCCAGGATCAGAAAGGCCATGAGGAATATTCGTGAGAGTATTCTCAACACTTTAGAGTCAGTATTCGCAAGAAGGCTCACTAATGAGGAGGTAGATGCAGAAGGACTAAGGGCAAGATTGCAGCCATTCTTTTCAGAGATGAGGACATTTTCCCAGTTGGATTTTGAAAACATCTCCACGTTTTCAACAATCATTCAGAGCACGCAGGATTCCATCGAGACTTGGGGAAAATCTTGCGAGAAGCATGAACAAATGGTCGCCATCTTGGAGTATCAGCTGAATCTCACTCCATCAATTTCTGAAGAAGAGGTAGACGCAGTGCTGGCGCGATTCATAGCGTACGCGGTCAGAGAGAAGAGCAAAGGAATCCGGGTCATGGACGAGAATCTTCTAGAAGGTTAGTGGGCATTAATTGCTCATGGTGGTCAAAGGAGGAATCTGCTATTTTTAGGAGCATTTATGACGCCACTCCTCCACCTTCTGGCGGTTTTTAGGGCAAAGCTTGTCTAGGGCTGAGGTGGCTCAATCTGAGCCCTCCATTGTAATTTGATCTGGGCCGTCGATTCAAACAGGCCAGCTATATAAGGGGGAGTCCCCCTCATTTGTACTCTAGTAGTCATAGAATCAGAGAATAGAGAGCTATTGTTGAAGCAGAATAGAGAGTAGAAGCTTTTAAGTTAGAGTAGTTTCTCATTTGCATTGTTGAAGAAGAAGGGGAATTCTCCCTTTGAGAATTTTGTAAGAGATTGTCACAAAAGATTATTCTTAATAAAGCTTTTCATTGATGGTGAATTTCAACTTTGTTTGGAATAGTTCGTGAGGTTTCTTATTCCTTTGACTTCAATTAGGAACTTAATTTCATGCTTGTAGTTAGACATGGATGTTTATGCTTGATATAAGTGAATTTCTTTTATCCATACCACTAACGTTCTTGCTGACGGTAAGCACGTCCTGTGTGGTCAACTGGACTTTTTATTCTTAACTTCGATCAAGGTTCATAGGTAGTTATGCATCGTTGTGATGGTAGTTGCTCTATTGAATCGTGATTTGAACATCATTTTCACCCTTTGAAGATTGCACTTACTTTGTTGACGCTGTCCAACAGGAGGCTAAACAATGTTTGTCGAAATTCATTTAGGTTGAGCGTAACACCCATTTGCATTTAGATTAGAAGTTAGATTTTAGAAATCTCTGCAACCATTCAATTCTGCATAATCTTGGTTAGTTGTAGGAAACTTGCACGCTAAAGCCAAATCATTCGCGCAAAATCCCCTTCAAAAGCACAAATTGGTCGTTACTACACTCATTTTGAACAACTACGTAAGTCCCCTCGTGAGTACACAACATATACACATCAACCTTGGAGTTGAAGGCGTGATCTCACTCGCAATCTTAGCACACCGAATACTTTGTTCAAGAGAGAATAGGGTATCCATTTGGAAACTTTGTTCTACCTGGTTGGTGAGGTCACAAAAATCACATCAACACACCGCCAATCCACTTATCTCCCTCTTGAATGGCCTTTTTCATCTCTTCGAGCCCGCTGATTGACTCTTGTGGAAGCTCAATTGGAAGCTTCACCGTTGGGTTCTCTTGAGCACATGGTTGTGCTAAATGCCGCACATACCCAACTAATGCCCTATGCTCCTTCTTCAATTTCTTGTACTTTTCTTCCTTTCGCACCAACCTATCCTTCAGCGCCTGGAAGGAATTTTCAGCCTCCTCAACAACTTGTGCTCCGGAGGGACACCCTAGTTCAATTGTAGTAACAGTGTAACTCTCAGGCATCACATCACCCAGATCACACTCCTCCCTTGGAACTACAACATGGAGAGTGCGAGAACCAGCCTCATTCATTTCCATCCTGGAGTACTTCCTGGCTCTCTTTCTTTTAGGTGACCCACTTGTTCTATTCAAGAGCTCCTCCATTTCTACTATCGGGTCAGTATCATCCTCTTGATCTCTCCTTATTGTGCGTGTGAGCCAATTTGGAACATTCTGCTGAGTGCCATAGACAATAAGGGGTTGCTCCTCTGTTGCCTCAACTTCATGAATCTCCTCCTCAGCAGCATTCGGCTGAGGCTCATCCATCTCCATACGTTGGCTATCCTCCTCAAAACCCCGAACGTCAGGCTCCGTTTCATCCTCAAAGGCCGCCTCAAGTGAACGATCAAAGCGAATGTCTGTCTCTGTTTCATCTCCTTCTTCTAGCTGATCGGCACCCTCAGGAGCGTTGGCACTCTGATTGTCAAGTTCTCTAGACAACGGCTGGTTGACTTCTCCAATTTCTTGCTCTTCATTCATTTGATCCCTCTGATTTGCAAACATCGAGACTTCGTGCACGCTGGAGGATTGAGCCAACAACTGAGTAGGCGATGTCTCTTCTGTCCTCTGAGGCTCAGGCTGAATTGGTTCTTCCTCCTGTTGTGGCTCCGCAGCTTGAACGATTTGTTTCCTCTTCTTTGCTTACACTGGTGGCCTCTGATCGCCCATGAGATTGTACGAGAGGGAAATTGATCTTCTCTTCAGCCTGTGAACATGCCCATCCACCCAACTCCTCGTGAAAGTCAAGACAGGCATAGACAAAGTATCTAAGTCTGTAATCTCCGGCTCGGCCCAATCCGGTGGTGGGATTGGCGTGTCCTTTATTGACTCATAGTCCGGGTGAGTAAGTTTGGCATCTTCCTCTACTTGATCTGGAACCTGGACAACCTCACATTCTCTGATCAGCTTCAGGGGCAATCTGGAGAACGTCCTCCTTCTGATTTCAGTTTCATCTCCTGCATTCGCCCAAAAATCTTCTAAGTGAGCCTGTTGTGACCTTTTCACACATCGCCCCATTACAAATGGGGACCCCTGGTACGGGATTTTTTTGCCTTGGCGTCTGGCTGCTTATCATGCTAAATGAGGTCATGTTTAGAGTTTCAGGTGGTCTTTTGCGAGTCATTTCGATGGTTGAGAATCCATGCTTGGAGATGGTTCAGCCTCATGAAGTTAACCGGAAGGCCGGAGGCCGAGGATCGCTGTGCTTCGATGGTCACGACCTTTCTATTGCGGGGAATGCTTTTGCTTTTAGTTTTTCATTTTGGCATTTTATGGATAAGCAAGGGTTCCACTGTTGCGGGTGCCGCTTTTTCTATTTTTAGAAAGTCAACCCTGGTCAACGAGTCAACTTTCCATCTTTAGATCCAAAAATCAACCTAAAAATCGAAAAATCATTGAAAAATCAAGAAAAGCATGTCAAAAATCTGAGAAAATCAACTAAAAAGCATGAGAAAATCTAGAAAATCAGTCAGATCTGAGAGGAAAATCACTAAAAAGCAACCAAAAAGGCATGAAGTTCATGATGAAATTTTGTCTAAGTCTGGAAAATTCGCCATAGAGAGCATGTTCAGCCCTTAAAATGTGGGACGTAAGAAAAATGGCAAACCTTGTCCAAAGTCCGTCTAGCAATGAAGGAAAGAATGGCAAAGATTTGAAGAGGTCGGCCCTTAAAAGGTGGGACTTGACAAAGAAATTCCAGACCTCACCTAGCTTTGGCCAAGACCTTGGAAAGTCCGCCCAAGCCATTAAGGAAAATGGCAAAGACCCTTGCAAGTCCGCCTTGTCTTGGTCAAAAGGTAAGCAGCATGACGTTTGAAGTCGGCCCTTAAAAGGTGGGACATGGCAAGAAGGTTCCAAACTCCGCCTCACTTAGGCAAGATGCCTTTGAAGTTCGCCCCAGCAATATGAAAGATCGCAAAGACCTTGCAAAGTCCGCCTTGGACTTAAGAGGGAATTGGAAAATCTTCTTTGAAGTCTACCACACCTTGGCATAACACTTGGAAAGTCCACCATGGCATAAAAGAGGAGAAAAATTAAAATTTTGCTAAGTGTTTGGTGCCTTGAGGTAAAAATCCAAAAATTGCCTAAGTATGGAGGCCTATAAAGAGGAAAAATTGAAATTGTGGCTAAGTATTCTAACATTTTCAAGAGAAGTGTGAATTTTGAAAGGCAAGCTTAGTAGAAAGTCCACCATACCTTGAGGAGGGATGGAAAAGACTTAAGGAAGTCCGCTTGGGACATGGCAAAGGAAAAAATGAAGTTCGCCTAGCATCAAGAGAAGAAGAACTAAAATTCACCTAAGTATGGATGTCTGGAGAAAAAATTGATAAAATTGGCCAAATATACAAAGAAAATCGCACATGGCAAAGAGGTAGGAAAGTCCGCCCTTGGCTAAGGGGGTTAAAATTTTGTCAAATATCATGGAATTTTGCCTAAGGAAGACATCCAGACAAAGACTTTTCCTAGAGAAATTCGTCCGAGCAAGAGAAAATTTGACTTTCGCATAAGAAAATATGCCCAGCGCAATTCAAAGTCCGCCATGGCAGGAGAAAATAAGGATCTGGCGTAACATTTGCCAACAAAATGACTAGAATTTTGACTTGGCTAGACGAAAATTAGAATAAGATTGGAAAATAAACTTTTAGCCAAAGAAAATGGAGAGAATCAAAATAGCCATGGGTCCAAAACAAATGGGTTGGAATAAATTAAAATATTTTAATATTTTAATAATTTATTTCCAACACTCAGAAATTTAAAATGCCTTGGACAAAATAATGGATGGAAAGGCAAGCTTCAAGTCCGCCCAAGATGAAGATGTCTAGCATGAAGCAAAGTCCACCTGGAGAAGTGTCTAGGACAGTCCAAAATTCGCCCTCAAGCATGATGGAAAATTTCTAAGGCATGAAGTGCCTAGAGGGGATATGAAAAATGGCAAGCTTGGTGGAAAGTCCGAGCTATCTCTTGGCAAGAAATCTTCTAAGTCCGCTTTACCTTGGGAAGATTAATGGAAAGAAGTTCTCAAAGTCCGCCATGCACTTGTCCCAGACTTGATGAAGTTCGTCCAGACAAAAAAATTCAAAAAATTTGGAAAGGCACCAGTGAAGTCCGACCTTGCTCAATGGATGGACGGCACAAGAAAGTCTAACTTTTCCCAAGCACAGCATGTCCAAACCTTTACAAAGTCCGACTTTTCTTGGAGAAGGCATGTCCGGACATCCATAAGATCCGCCAAGTACAATGGAAAACATGAGAGAAAATCCGACTTAGGTCAAGATAGAAGCAATGTCCAAGCTCAAGTGAAGTCAGCCCAATGAGAAAAACTCAGAAAATGACTAAGTGTTGGTACCTTGAAAAAAAAAAAATGAATTCAGAAAATTGACCAAGTGTTGGAAGGAAAACAAGGGGAATAAAGAGGAAAAGTAAAGAGGAAGCGGATAAAATCCTTGTCCAAGGATGGAATTTGTCCTACATAGCCGGATTCAGAATTGAAGGCAACTCCACAGGAAAAGTTCGTTCGAGCATGGAGATGGCCAAAACCTTGGCTAAATGTTGAATGGTCCACATGAAGGTGTTACAAAATAGCCAAAATTTGGCTAAGTATGAGAAATACATCACGGAGAAAATTCCAATTTCCTCCATTGTGGCAAAAGCACAGAGGCATTCTTCTCCAAATTCAAGACACTTGAAAGAATATTCAAACATCTTAGAAGGATTTCATCTACAATCCTAGACCTGTTGAAGCAATCAGGGTAACTTCTTGAGGGATTTCATCTCCTGAAGAATTAAAAACAAGCTTCCAATCAGGATCAAATGGTGACAAGAAGAGTGTTCCAAACACATCTCCATACTTTAGACAATTTCTCGACACAAACTGAAGAATTCAGAGAGGAAATCCCAAGGAATAACATCAACCCAGTTCAAGCAGGAGGAATTTCAAAGCAACCAACTTCAAGTCCAGGCATCGAATCCAAGGGGAGACTTCCAGACCTCAAAGATTCTAGTACAGGTGAGAAGAAGAAATCAAAGTCTCAAAAGGAGCTCCAAGATCTAAGCTAGGAAGGAACAAGCGCAAAGGACAGAGTCATCAGCAAGGAAATATTCTAAGGCAAGCATGTGGAAGAAAAACGAAGCAACCAAGGAAGGCATCCAGCACGCTGAGGGGGCGCCTCGTCATCTTCCAACCAATCAAATTGTTCTAAATCAACATGCAACAACTTTCTATTTTATTGTTGATTTATATTTAGCAAAAAGGACAAGTGTCCTAGAATGTAATTTTCTCATTGGTCGAGAAGGAGTTGGTTGTGACAAACCCTAATTAGGGTTTTATTTTGTAATCTCAACCGTTGATCCTAAATCAATCTTGGCCATTGAATTGTAATTGGGGAGCCTATAAATTGAGCTCGCCCCTCATTTGTAAAGTGTGGAGACAGTATATGAAATTGTTGCATTGAGACTATTTCCGATAATAAAAGCTCTTATGCATGATTTGCTTTGAATAACTTTTATTGTCAAGTAGTAAGCAAGGTTGCATATCTTCTTCTACCATAGATTAAAGTTAGAATTAAGTTAAGTAGAATTTGCTTTGAGTATTGGTTAAGTGAATGAGAGATTGATTGTATAGATTCAATGGTGAAGTATTGCTCATACTTTCTTCGAATGGATGATTTGCATTCGATGCGTAAAGTTAGCTTGAGCTTATAATTGTGGAAACTTAACTTCAGTCTCATTCGAGGCTTGAAAATCATTATCACACCCCTTGAAGATTGCACCCACTTTGCGTAAGTTGTCCTAGGGAGGCGAAACAAAGTGAGGTTATTCCTTTCACCGAATCTTTACTATCTCTTAAATTCTTAGGCATAGAATAGATCCCCTGAACCCTTATCTTTTTGCTATTTTTTTTGAAATCCAAATTGAAGTCCTAATTGAAGAGAGCCTTTAATGATAAATCCGCCTGAGTCCAGAATTTGTGAAAATTTCTTTAACGTAAGTCCCCTTGTGTATTACCAGCAAATCACAACGCCCATTGAGCTTATCCACACGTCAAGACCTGACAAAAGAAACCTTGGAATCGCCATATGATCTTCTCGCAATCTTAGCATATGCAATGGTTTTTCAAGAGAGGATAGAGTGTCTTTGGACATTTTATTCTGTGTGTTCGGTGGATGATAAAACGTACACCAACAGAGCCCTGTGCCTATATTCTTCGCCTTGCACAGTTCCAATCTTCCCTCGAGGATCAACGTCCTGCCGACTGGTGTGGAGAGTGAGCTAGTAAAACTGCAATTCTTCTTCTGCCTCATTGGCTGCTTGCAAAGAGTGGCACTCCTCAAGCGAGTTTCCCAAAACAATAGGGAAGTGCAAACCTCCCTTCTTCTTCCTTCTTATAATTTTGTCATAGGCTACAAGTTGCCTAGACAGCTCGAGCATTATCATTCTATTTGTGGGATACCTCGATAGTCGGTAGGCATATGAATGGTACCCCGACAGCCTTAAATAAGTGAACTTTGGGAATTGGACAAACCAAAACCCGTACTCCTCGATTAGCATTTGCTTCCGTCATGTCTCCTCCTAGTTGACATCTCCCGAACTGTGATTAGCTTCCATTATGCGACCCTCATAGGGCGATAGGTTGGATAGAGGGTCATGTTGGAGCTTGGCTCACCGACGGAGTTTATTTGATCAGTTGGCTTTCGTTCGGGCTCATTCGACACTTCTAGCCTGAGTTGCTATTTTTAGCGTATCGGCACTCAGCGAGGACCCCTGCTATTTTTAGCAGTATGGATGGATCACGTGCAGAATCACTTCATTGTTCATCAGCTTCAGAACGGCTCGAGCATCGGTGAATATTGAGAGAGATATTAATATTTAATTGATTTAATTAAATATTAATTGTGGAAGCGTTATAATATAAAGTTATAATATTTAATTATAACTTAAGTGATTTCAGTGAAGGGGTCGCCCATCATGGAAAAGGGGCCATTTGACGATTATATTTTATAATCAAAAATTACATCTGAGACTATTGAAATATTAAAAGAATAAGAAGTCGAATTATTAAATGATCCCTATTATTGTGGAATTCGCACTTCTCAAGAATATATGGTATTTGCATTGGAAATCGAGCCATTATGATTATTGTGAATTGAAAATTGATCAAGTTTCGTCAGAGCACGGAAGCCTAGGGTTTCAGTCTCAGTGCATTGGGGAACGAGCCATCTCCAGTGAGAGCGATTCAGAGGGTGTGAGATATCATCTGATTTATTGCCAGGCAAGAGATTTCTTCATTCAGAAGAAATTACAGAGCATCACAGATCATTCATCTTCAGAGGTTTCAGAGTAATAATCTTCCAGCAGGGATTCATCAACCTGGGCGCCTATTTCTTTCAGATCAAACAACCTAAGGAAAGGCCGTACTTTTTAATCATTGGTTGCTGCTGTTACCAGGCCGTACAGATCTGTACCAGGCCGTACTTCCATCAAAAAGGGGCGTACTTTCATTTGCAAGCAAATCGCCTACTTCAGACTCAGTCTGCCATCACCAGTTGGGGCGCATATCTTCCTGGCATCATTAGGGATCATCAGAAGGAGGGAGGAAGAAGTATTTATTGCAGCCGTACCATATTGCAGCCAATCAGGTTCTTCAATAAAAATCATTGTTTTTAGATTGCATGTTAGGGGATCTTTATTGTAATCGTCTCAGAAGATTGATAAATAAACTGGCATCCATATTAGCAATAGAATCTATCGTTTTCAGAGTTGATTTATTTTTATAGAATTTATTCTTTATTTATTGCAAAATCGCATTATTGCATTTATGCTCAAAAACAACAAAAAAACCAAAAACTGCAAAAACAAACAAAAAAAACAGTCAGAATCAGAATCAGGGGGAAACAAGGGTTTCTCTGACTTCTTAAGATATTCTTTGTTGCAATCTCCGCTGAAGAGTCCTCGTGATGTACATTGTAAAGGCATCGTTCACTCTTTTGAAGTGAGAGGTGCTCGTTAGATGTAACTGCCTGCAGGATTCATGAATCTTGAATTGATTGTGACCACATCCGATCGGCTCCTAGTATGTCCACCCCTTATATTTTGTCATTCGAGCCAGCATATAAATGACATATGAGCTCATGTAGAATGTCTTTGTCCTTCTTAGATTTCTGAACTGCTCATCAATGTTGTCACTGATCATTGTAGCCCAATCAACACTCTTTCCCCTCCAACACCACGCTGATATAGAAGAACATCCATGGCTCAAACGCATATGCTTGTGGGCTGCCATTCACCCGACTGAGCATCATGATCAAATCGCAATATTCTTGCTTCAGTTCTTCTAAGATGACTTGCTTCGGCAATTTGGCGCCAGGAGGCTTTGGCTTCCTCATCCACGTTGTGTTGATCCTCTTAGCACAGTTATCAAAAGATGTAGCATACATCTTATCAGCTCTCTCTTTGGACTTGTACAACATTTTGTCCTTGGCTAGAATCCCGAACGCTTCGCCAATTGCATCAGGTACAAGGTTGGCCAGCAACACGCTATCTGGAGAAACAATCGTCCAGTGGTCCGAATTGTAGAAGTTCGCACACTCCATAATCAGCTCATGACATCGAATTGCTGGTGGAAAACCGGCAGCTGTATATAACCCACTTCTCACAATATTGTGCGAACTCACCGATGGAGGATAACCACCTTGCCAGTATATTCTTCTCTTAAATGCTTCGAGGTTGAAAGAACCGAGGTTGGTGTCAGTCAAAACTCCCAGCTTCGACACAAACTTGGACTCCGGAATAAAAGACTTCTTCAACTATTTAATAATGGCCTGCCTGGAAGCATTTTCTTTGCCAGCTTCAACATTTCCAGCTTTGGGTGCAGCCTTGCTTGTTCCGGCAACATCTCCTCTTCTACTTTCAGCCATCTGCAAAATAAAAACCAAGCATTAAAATTCTAACTTTAAAAATAAAAATTTCGTGAGATGGCTGGCAAGTGGAGTTGGCTGCAAATAAATAAAAACTTCAGCAGTAAAACTACAACTCCAAACCTCGAGAAATACAACTCCAAAATTAAATATCCGAGCTTTAGCAACTTGCAGCAATAATACTTCCAGCACTTCGAAAAATCAATCTCAGCACTTCCACTTCAGATTTTACTTCAGTACTTAGCACTCTCAACTTCAGCAACTCTCAATCTCAGCAACTTAGAAAAATAATCCAACTTAGAAATTTCTCACTCGCTCAACGATCAATTTCAGCCTCAGTACAATTTTCAACTTCGCAATTTTGTGAAGAAGAATGAAAAACTTCAGAGTTTTTATAACTGCAAGCAAGCGCCCAGTTTAGCAAATGCCATTAATTCATTTCCCCACTAAGAAATTTTCCAATTTTAGGAGAGAATATTCCCAATTATCATGCAGTCGTCATAGAAATTGGCTATTATTAGAGATTCTTTCCTCGTTTGAATTTAAAATTTTCCCTCCTCGACTGCCAGTTATTTCCAGTTGACTGAAGTAATTTCAAGAAATTTATTAAAATTCACTTCAATATTAAAAATCTCATCCTTTAAAATGGCGTATATTTTATTAAAATTTAATTTCAACGCCATTTAATTTTACTTGAGAAATTTTATTCATTTTGCCAACGCCTTAGAAAAATTTATACTTCGATCATGAGCTCCATTGTTTTAAAATTGCTAGGCAAAATTATTTTCCACAATAAAATTTCCCCATGATAAATATCTTTCGACTTCAAAAAATCTCATGTGTCCAAACTGAAGGGGAACGTTTAATTTTTTAAAACTTTGGAAAATGATTTTAATCAAACTTTGTTTGATTTCTCAAGCTTGGGCAAATTTAATATTATTTGCCTAGAGCAAATTTTATTTTATTTCCAACGTCTTAAATTATTTTTCACCTCACTCCTCAATTTAGAATCAAGGGGTCTCACTTTTAATCAACACTTAGGCATTTATAACATCATGAGTTTTTAATTCCAACGCCTTTTAAAACTTATCAATTCTTCCTCTTTCCAAGGCGCATTTATTATCATGAGACTTCAATTTCGACATTAAAACATTTCTCCAACTTCAAATCTCTAGGCGTATGTGGGAGGTTATTTTAAACACTTAGATGAAATTTTCAAACTTTAATAATGACCCCCTCTAGCCAAGCGCACTTGAGCCCTCAAGGTTTTAATTTCCAAAATCTAAACATTTCCTAACAAGGGCGTATCATGTGTTTTCAATTCCAACACCTTAGACTATTTCTCTCAACTCAACCTTCAAGGCTGGGCGCATTTGAGCCCTTAGGCTTTCAACTTTCATCAGCTTCAATCCTCATTGGGCGTACATGGAATAGCAAGCTTTGAATTCATACGCCTTAGAAATAATTCAGACTCCTCATCCAAGATCATGGCGCATATTGGGGTTTCAGCTTTTAACTTGCAATACTTTCAATTATCCAGCTTCAGCCATGGCACAATTGAGACCTTGTGCTTTCATTTTGAATACTTAGAAAATATTCCCTACACCTTCACAAGCTTAGGCGCATATGATGTGTGCTACTTCAACTTTAAATCACTTAGAAAAATTTCATCTCCCACCTCCTCTAGGCACATTTGGAGGGGTCTCCTTCCAACTTTCACATGCCTTAGAATATTCTTCAAGTCTTCTCACTAACCAAGGCGCAAATAGGAGGGGCTACTTCAAGTTTGTCAACACTTAGCAAAGTTTCAAGTGCCTTGTTCTTCTTAGGCGCAAATGAGGTGGTGGACTCTGAGTTGTCAACACTTAGTGAAATTTTAATCATCTTCTCCTCCAAAGTTCTTGGGCGCATATGAGTGTTGAAGTTTTGATTTTTAATGCCTTAGAAATTCTTATCACATTCCCCTTTGAGTTTAGGCGCATTTGGAAGGTCCTCTTTCAATTTTCCACGCCTTAGAAACATTTATACTTCGTTCTTCAAGTGGGGCGCATTTCCACCTCTCTACTTTCACTTTGAATACTTAGACGCTTTTCCAATCCAACTCTAGCTTGGGACGCATTGTAGACTTTGTGCTTTCATTTCGTTTGCCTTAGTCAAATTTCTTGCCTTCTCAACTTGCAAGGGCGCATTTAGGAGGTCCAACTTCCAATTTGCCATACTTAGATGTTTCAAGGCTTCCTCCAGGCTTGGGGCACACTTCACAAGGTGAACTTTCAATTTGTTTGTCTTGGACACTTTCCAACCCTTCCTACAAGTCAAGGCGCATATGAGGGGGCTTGCTTTAAGTTTTGAACACTTAGTTAAAATTTCCAGCTTAAGGCGCATATCAGAGGGTGAGCTTTCACTTTGAAACACTTAGGCAAATTTCTAGGCATCTTTCCAAGCAAGGGCGCATATTCATGGGTAAGCTTTTACTTTGAAACACTTAGAAGAATTTTTAAATCATCATCTCCTTCTCTAGGTGCATCTAGAGGGGTGAGCTTCCAATTTTCAAGTACTTAGAATATTTTCCACCCATCTTCAACTTCAAGAGCGCATTTCACCATGTGAGCTTCAAGTTTCATGCCTTAGTAGAATTTCATTCTCATCAAGTAGCTTCTAGGGCAAATTTTGATAATGGACTCCAAATTTTATCAAATTTAGTGAATTTCATGTCCTTTGTCGGATTTGGAGTGATTTGTTCATGCTAACCCTGGCTTGCCCTAACTTTCTATTTTTAGAAAGTTCTTCACATTTTGTGCTTTGAACTGAATTTCGACTCCAAAAAGCCTGATTTCTGCTTTGTCTCGAACCTCGGGATGTGGTTGAACTTTCGAGGCCTGATGCCTGCCTACGCTTGCTATTTTTAGCAACTTACTAAAAATAGTAACTGCTCAGAATGAGTTCAAATTTTGCGTGTTGTTTGCCTGAGGAGTGTTGGTCGTGGCTGGATGTTGCTTCTGCATGACTGTTGTGTTTTGCCCTTGAATTTAGGAAACCCTAATTCCTCCGCACAAGCCTGCTAAAAATAGTAAGTGCTTGATTCTCGAACCTCTGTAGCTCCGTTTGACTTGAAATTCGCGCCATGGGGTCCCCATCACCTGCTTGACTTGTTCACACTGACACCTCGCGCTAACCTGCTATTTTTGGCATGTTTCTGGAGGTGGCTTACTATTTATAGTAACTGCTAAGTTTCATGACTTCCACAACTCCGTTTGACTTGAAATTTGAATGCTGTGATCCTCATCAGTAGACTTGCTTGTTCACACTAGCGCCTTGTGTTGACTTTCTATTTATAGCCTGTTTCTGGAACGCCTTACTATAAATAGTAAGTGCTCCGATTACCTTCAAATTTTGCCAGTGAATTCCTTAAAAGATGCTGATCACGATGGGATACCTCGATTTTTGGAAATTTTGGCATTTGACCCCTCATTTTGGGTCCTGAGGCTCGAAACCCTAATTCATCTCGCATGTACCTTGAATGACCTCTGTTCAAGTCCATTTCTGTTGCATGTAACTATATTCGCGTTTCTGAAGCATTGGGTAGCTGCCAAAGTGAACCTGCTAAAAATAGTAAGTAGCTAGAAAAGCGACCAACTGGCTGTGAGATGATTTTGCATGTCACACTGCCCAAGAGATCTTGAAAAACCCAGAAAATTCATCAACATGAAAGCACTGGCTAAAAATAGCAAGTTTCTGAAAAGTGACCAGCTCCGCTTGCATGCTACCTCGTTGCGAAGCTCTTAGAAAACCCAGAAAGATAACGCTGACATGCGCTAAGAAAACTTACATGCAAACCCTAAAAATGGCCCTCGAAGGCTGGACTTGCTAAAAATAGCAAGTTGTCTGTTACAGCTCAAATTTTGCAAGTAGGTAGCTTACAACGTTCTAAGTGCAGTGCAGTTGCCAGAATCTGAAAATCTCAAGAAAACAAACCCCAAATTGACACTTACTAAAAATAGAAAGTGGCCAGAATTCAGTGAAAATTCAGAGGGAGTCTGCTTGAAGTTTCCTAACAGCAGTGCTAAGCTCGAAACTCGACTAACCAACTCAATTTGACCTCAAAATTGTCTGAAGACTGTAAACCCTAATTCATTAGAAAGCCCTCCAAACTTAGCCAAAAATCAAACCTAGGTCAAATGGTAAGTACATCATCAGACGAAAGAATAGACAGAGAGAGACAGACCGACAAACCCAAGCCAAAAGACCCGAATGAAGCAAAATTTAGGGGGTCTCCATTTGGAATGGGGCGATTTGTGAAAAGGTCACAACAGGAACCTCGTAGGCTAATATGTTTGGATAGGGGGTCTCAGTGGCAGATAATGGTGGGTATTGTCATTCCCACTCCTTCAATGCAGTATTGAGTTCAGTGCAGGCCTTTGCAAATCAGTGTTTGCTAGCTTCTAATGGCACGTCAAAACATTGAGTATTGAGGGAGATATTAATGTTTTAGTGGTTAAGTTATTTATTTAACTTATGGAGATATTATAAAGTTATAATTTGACTTTATAAAAATTAAAGCCACTTAAATATTATGAAGTGAGATGACTTAAATATTATAACATGAAATTAAAACATTTAAGTCAAAAAGGTATGCCCAAGTTGTAAAAACATTTAAAAGATTTCTAAAGTGACCCAAATACATTTAAATGTATTTAAATGACAAAGTCGTGGCTTTTTGGGGAATCGTGCCTTTTGAGGTTATAAGAAGCAAAAACAAGTCAACCTCATTACCTTTTGATCATTTGACATTGCTTTTTGACTTCTTGATACTTGTGCCTGAGACAAGGGTTTCAGAGTATTTTCACCATTGGAGAACGAGAATTCTTGAGTGATCTGCGATCTTGAGGTTTGGAAGATCAGCTGAATCATTGCATCTGGGAGGGCCTCATTCTGGAGTCCAATTGTGCTTCATCAGAGATTTTTTTATTCAGTTGTTTACAGTTTACCAATAAGGAAGGGTTGCACTTGGTTGAGGCACCTTCTTTCAACAGTTCCAGACATCAGGGAGCAGGCCGTACATTTCCTTGGCTAGTCGTACTTCTTCTGGCTTGGCACATGTGGATCTTTGGCAAAGGCGTGTGAGCTAAAGGCTGAAACGCCTTTCTTTCTGACCTTTTGTTGGCTTCATCATGGACACCTAGCACTATCAGGGACTTTGACGTAGCTTCCAGCTTGGAGAGATCTCATTCTGCACTTGGACACCTTGTTTTGTCAGTTTCTCTGTCTTGCCTGGCATGTTCCAGAAACTCTTTTTTAAATAAGTTGAGGACCTTCGAGTATGTTTAATGTGTTAGATTTACTTGTAGCAGATGCCAGATACATAATACAGTTGCAGTTACTCTTTACTTCTTGTCTATTCAGTTTTATCTTCATTTCTTGCCTGACGCACTTCTGTATTATTGCATAAAATCCATCAAAACAATTGAAAACACAAAACAAGATAGTTTTAGCATCAGAGGTTGAGTTAGAACCAGCAGGGTTCTTCACAAAATTAGCATTAAATTTATTTACTACTGAATAGAGTGTAGATAAATAAACAAATAATTGGATAATGTGAATAAATAATGGATAATTATTTATTAAATTAATGAATAATGGTAGCCAAATTTAATTAAATTACTTAGGACTTATTTGATTAAATGGTCAAACATTTGGAGTCGTAGGTGACAAATGGAGTTTAGATGATAATGTGTGTCCTAGGAGATGAATGAATGATTATGGATTTGATTGATGAGTGGAATTGAGAGTAAGTCTAAGTGAATTGATTAGACTTGGCACTCAACTTGGTGAGATGGAATTAATTAATTGAATTATTGGTGCACATGAGGTGTAAATTAATATTAAATTAATTTATTAGTGGATAATGTGTAGATGAACAATTGGATAATGTGAATAAACAATGGATAACTAATTTATTAAATTCATGAACAATGGTACCCAAATTTAATTAAATAACAGGATTATTTAATTAAATGGTCAAGCGCCAAGGCCTAAGTGACAATGGCGTCAGTGTAATAGCATGTGTCCTAGGTGATGAATGAATGATTAGGTCTTAGAAGATGAATGGATGAATTAGGTGATGATGAAAAGACGACAATTTGTATTTGATTGACGAAGTGAAGGTGAAGGCAACATTATTTAGGTGTTTACATTTTTCCCTTCTTTGAGAGAAAGTTCAACGTAGCATTGTTTCAAAGAAAAGAAAAGTAGCTATGATTAGATGGATCAGATATGAAAAAGTGATGATATGCCCCATTCATGTGCAAGAAATGATAAAAGATTGAATGATGATATGATGATGCCTCCTCAAAGGTAAGTCATGCAACAAGCAACATGAGTGAGCTCTCAAATGATGAATGATGAAGAGATGTCTACAAGAAAGTGAAAAGGGGAATATGATGAGATGAAATGAAGAAAATGGATGATTAGAAATGGACAAATGTTTCTTTGGAATGCTTTATTATGCTATCATATGGAGAGTAACCTTATTTTGATATAGCAATGGATGTTATGCATCACGATTTACAAGACGAAGGTAACAATGTATACAATGCATGAACTGACACTCAAAAAATAAAAAACAATAGGATATCCCAACACTCAAGGATTTTGACACACTTGGTGTGTATGTGTGGAGACAACCATCAAACATGGAGAGGAGTTCCCATCACATCTCAAGGTGACTAACCTAGGTGGGTCCTATGACAAAACATCCAACAAACACATCACATAGAAACAATAGACCATGCCCCAATACGTACCAAAAAAAGCACACCATAATATATAATGATCGTGGGGACCGTGAGTAGGCATGGTATGGATCATATCAATTTATCAAAAGATCGAAAAAAAAATTAAAAAGATCAAAATATAAAGCAAAGATCAATGATAAATCAAAGAACTAAACAATCAACAATGAACTAACATACAATAGTATAACCTCTTGCCAAGGTGCCAATTGGACAAATGGATGATGATTATGCCTAATGTGGGGAAGGATGCATCCCATAAAGGAAAATGATGGATGAAATTGGAAATTTGGACGATGGAAAATGATGTAACAACTATATATTATCAAGGTCGATGTTTAGGTCTTGATTTGATATTAAAGCACAACCTTTCAAATGTGTGGTGGGTGTGATGTAAATGTTGCAATGAGAGCTTTATTGATGGAAAAATGAAATGGGATTCATGGGAGACAAAAAAGATATTAATGAGATGGTAAATGAAAGTGTGTTCATGTCATAGTGAAGAAATGCATGAAACTACTTTCTTATGGAAGGGATCCAAATCCCTAAGTGAGCCAAATGGCACATCACAAGATCTATTCGAAATCAAGATGTAATCACCTGCCCTAGTGTGAAACAGGGGATGAAATTCTATGAATAGAGGGGTGGGCAAGAATGATAGAAATCGGATTATGAAGTAAACTCATGGATGAGTGGTAGACGACGACCTGAAAAATGGCAAATTTTTTATTTATTACACTTGGCACCTACAAGCAAGTTTTCAACATAGTACTTGTCCAAGGCATCAACATAGATCTTGGAGGTTGTGTTATTCAACCATTTGGCATATTTTGTGTGTTACAATGAGTTCAGAGCTACAAGAGATTCCTCCTAACACTTTCTAGAGCATTTTTGAGCACTTGGCCCAATATTACTATTATCAGTAAGTCACCTCCTTAGCACTAACTTGGCCTTTTTGCATGGGTTTTCCCTTGGCATGATCGGTTATTGCATTTAATGTTAATTAGGAGAACTTAAATGGCCCAGGGAATCATTTTAAATAACGTTAATGTTAGAAGTTAAATTAATTATTTAACTTAACATTAATTTAAATATTTCTAAAGTGACTTTATAAATGGCAACTAGGGGACATAAGGGACTTTTTAAAAGATAAACCTAAGTTTCGTTAAAAAGTAGGATGCCAACATGGGAGACATAAGGGATTTAAATAAATGAAATAAAATTTAAAATCCCAAGGTGGGCATGGGAATAGAGGAGGCATTAAAAGTGTCTTTTCGGTTTCATTTGTAACTCATGCTTGGAGAATTTTATGAAAAGGTATTGCAATTGAACAATGTTATTCCATAGTGTTGTAAAGATGAAAACCCTTACAAAGAACATCCATTTCCAAAGTGCAAGATCTTTCTTGAAAGATATACAAGTGGTTTCGCTCAGAAATCATACGGGAGCTTTATTGTTTCAGACTTCAGTAAATTTGTTGATGTTAACATGCAGCGTCAAAAGTAATCTTCCAGAGATCTTCTTATTGGTAATAAATTAAATAATAGCTCCAAACTATTTAATTTATTGAGACTCAAGAGGCACGACTTCTAAAGTCACTTCTATTTGTTAAGAAAAGAATTTACTAATGAAGAGGCACGATTTTCTAACAAGGCCGACCTTGTTACAAGAGGTGCGATTTTCTAAAAGACGTCTTCTTGATAGTGGCCAACTTGGTGTTTGGAAAAGACACGTCCTCTCCTCTAGTTTGTATTTATACTCGATGGCATTCTCATTGTTGATGATAAAGTTAAAAGTTCAGTTCAATATTATTCATTGAAGTCTAAATGCGAGTTGTCTAGAAGTAAAAGCGAATTCTATAGGAGAGCATATTATTTGTGGCTGAGTTTTATCAGCATTATAGTTCTGTGTTGCATCACTTTTTGGTGCATAATTCTGGGCCTGTATATTGGCCTCTTGTAAGAAGATCATTTTTGTGACAATTCAATATATAAGTGATATATTGTTGCTGGGTTTTTCTCCCTCAAGAGGAGGGTTTTCCTAGGGTATCTGCCGTGTCTTTGCATCTGATTTGAAATAATTTTCTGTGCATTTATCTGATCATTAAAAATCTACATGGTATTAGAGCGGGTTTGAGAGGATCGTGATCAGATTTGTTTCTAAACAACAATACTCTACTCTCTTCTTCATATTCTTTGTTCATTCTTTACATTAGTCAAGATGGTGAACGGTTTGAAGATTGAGGATAGGCTTGAGGGAGCATCAAACTTCACATCATGGAGATTTAGGATCATGCTCACCTTGCGTGAAAATGACTTGGGTGATTTTGTGGAGTCTAGTGTTCCTAAACCCGAGGAGGAAGAAGAGAAGTTGCAGTGGGTGAAGAAGGATATTAAGGCAATGAAGATATTGGTTGATTCCGTCAAGGATCACATTGTTCCTATCGTCTCTAAGTTGAAGACAGCAAGAGATATGTTCAAAACATTGGAAGAACTGTACGAAATCAACAATACTAGTCGAGCCCTTGCACTAAAGCAACAACTACACCATGTGAAGATGGCAAAAGGAGAATCGGTCGTTGCATATTTCTTAAGGATTTCAGATTTGAGAGATCAGCTCTCGACAATCGGGCATATGGTTGATGACAAAGACTTTACGATGCTTGCTCTCAATGGTCTACCTTTGTCTTGGGAATCTTACATTCAGGGAATCAGTGCAAGATCAAAATTGCCTAATTTGATCGCCTAAGATCAGATTGCATTCAAGAAGAATCAAGGTTGTTGGCAAGAGGCGTTGGTCAAAGTTCAAAGAATGAAGACATTCATGTTCTCGCCTCCCATGCTTCAAAGAAGAAAGGAAAAGATGGAAGGAAAGGATTCTTCAATAGGAATCGAGATAAGGGAAATGATGATGCACCTCCCTTCACAAAGAAGAGAGACATGTCCAAGATTCAATGCTTTAGGTGTGATAAGTTTGGGCATTTCGCTAAGCATTGTCCAACTAGACCTAGGCAACAAGCCACCATTGCTGATGTTGATGATGCTTCTCCGCAGAAGGATTCATGCGAATACTTGTTTTATTCAGCTCTATCAAGCAATGTACCTACTGACACCAACACTTGGTTGATCGATAGTGGTGCTTCTCGGCACATCACGGGATTCAACGAGCACTTATCAAGCTTGGTGGAGAAGGAGTTTTCCGAACAAGAAATTATTGGAGATGATGCTGGCTATTCCGTAAAAGGAATTGGGACCTCTACTCTTCATCTGGATTCCGGCATTACACTTCAGTTGAGAGATGTTCTATATTTCCCAAGAATCAAGTGCAATCTTATTTCTATTTCAGCCTTGGAAGATATAGGATATCAAGTTGCCTTCTCCAAAGGCAAAGTTCTAGTGTGGATGGAGAACTCTAGCTACTCGGATGCTCAAGTAATTGGAGTTAGACATGAAAGCCTTTACAGGGTCTGCACACGTCCTCTACAAGCTTTGGTTCATCATTCTTAAAGTCTATGTGATCTTTTGCATCGGAGATTGGCTCACCTACACTTCCAAGCCTTACCTATCATGGAGAAGATGGTGTCGGGCCTTCCTAAGTTCAACCAGAAGCACGAAGGTACTTGCAAAGGGTTGTGCTTTGGGTAAGAATATAAAAGCCCCTTTTCATAGTAGAGAAAATAGATCTAAATGCATTTTAGACCTTATTCATTCTAATTGATGTGGTCCTATGTCTGTTCCATCTTCGAGTGGATTCTTGTATTATGTTCTTTTTATTGATGACCACTCTAGGAAGACTTGGATTTATTTTTTGAAAACTAAAGAGTCTGAGGAAGTGTTAGATAGGTTTAAGGAATTTAAAGCCTTAGTAGAAAATCTTTCTGGTAAAAGAATTAAGGTCCTCAGATATGATAATGGTGGAGAATACACCTCTGGCAGTTTTCAGAATTTTTGTATTGATGTAGGGATTAAGAGGGAGTTCTGCGTCCCCTATAATCCTCAACAGAATGGTGTTGCGGAAAGAAAGAACAAGACGATCGTGGAAGCAGCAAAGGCCATGATCCATGATCAAGATTTGCAAACCTTCTTATGGGCAGAAGCTTCTAGGACGGTTGTATATGTACAAACAGAAGTCCTCATAAGGTCTTGGAGAATATGACTCGGAAGAAGCCTTTACAGGAAGAAGCCTGGAGTTAGTCATTTGAGGATCTTTGGATGTCTGTCTATGTTCACATTCCAAAGGAAAAGAGAACTAAGTTGGAGCCTTCTAGCAAGAAGGGAATATTTGTGGGCTACAGTGAGACATCAAAAGCCTACAGAATATACATTCCAGGACAGAAGTTGATCGAGATTAGTAGGGATGTCACATTCGAGGAAGATATTGCATTCAGGAGATCCAGGGGCATTCATATGGAAATCGATAATGAAGAGTCTCCTCAGGATAAGGAAGTTGACCATACTCCTAAGATTCAAAGGGAGACTTTAGAACCAAAAGAAGATATTGATCCTGTTGAACCCTTGGAACCTACTGATGGGCCTACTGACATTGTTATTCGGAGAAAGAGACCTCTATGGGCCAGGCATACTATGCAAGAGGCTGAAAGTTTTCCAGCTCCTAGAGGCACATTCAGAGAAAGTAAAAGGCCACATAAGTTCTCCAGTTATGTTGCCTTAATGAGTCAGATTATAGAATCCGAGCCTACCTGTGTTGAGGAAGCCTCTAGTCATCAGGTTTGGAGGGATGCTATGGCAGAGGAGTACCAGTCAATTCTCAAGAACGATGTTTGGGACATTGTCCCTAGACCTAAGGGAAAATCAATGCTATCTTCAAAATGGCTCTTCAAAATCAAGCATGCTACAGATGGGAGCATTGAGAAGTACAAGGCAAGATTCATGGCCCGTGGTTTTTCACAGAAAGAGGGAGTCGATTATGAAGAAACATTTGCTCATGTTGCTCACTATACTTCTGTTAGAACCATCATTTCCATTGCTACATCCAGAGGATGGAAGATTCATCAAATGGACGTGACGACAACTTTTCTCAATGGAGTGATTGAGGAAGAAGTTTATATAGAGCAACCTGATGGATTTGAGGTTCATGGGAAGGAGTCACATGTTTGCAAGCTGAAGAAGGCTTTGTATGGTCTTAAGCAGGCTCCTTGTGCATGGTACAAAAGGATTGATCGATACCTGTCAAGTTTGGGCTTCTTGAAAAATGATGCTGACTCAAATCTCTATTTCAAGGTAATCAATGGTGAAGCATTAATTTTGGTCTTATATGTTGATGATTTGATTCTTACTGGAGAAGATCACCTGATTCTTGAGTGTAAGGAGTTGACTTCCGAATTTGAGATAAAGGACCTTGGGCTCATGCATTACTTCCTTGGCTTAGAAGTCTGGAAGAAACCAGATAAGATGATTCTAAGTCGAGGGAAGTACACCATTGATATACTTAAGAGATTTGGTATGATGGATTGCAAATCCATGTCTACACCTATGGAGACCAACCTACATAAATTGAAGGAGGCTACAGCCAGTTCAGACTTAGTGGATCCTACATTGTACAGACAGCTAATTGGATCCTTGATGTATCTAGTTAACACTAGACCTGATATTTGCTATGCAGTGAGTGCACTTAGCCAGTTTATGTGTGATCTCGAGATAGATACATCTTGTTGCAGCTAAACATATCCTGAGATACTTTGCATGGCACAGTTGGATATGGGTTGAGGTATTCTTCGTGATGTAGACTTGGAGTTACATGGTTATACTTTTAATTGGGCAAGGTGTGTCAGGATCTGAAAACACCTCGTTTGTTGCTTCATTTGGGTTTGCTATGATATCGAGTGTAGCAGGAAGAATCATCTGTAGCATTGAGTATAGCAGAGGCAAAATATATTGCAGCTTGTATGGCAGCTCGAGAAGCAGTGTGGCCGTAAGCTCCTTTGCAGGATTGTTTGACAATCAATGGAGCCTACTATCATTCATTGTGATAATCGAGTTGTGTGAAGCTTTCTGTCAATCCAGGTGTTCCATGACAAAACCAAGCATGTTGAGATCAAGTACCACTATATTAGAGATCTGCACAACTGCCAAGGCTATCTTGAGGTATATCGGCTCGATGGTAGACGACATTCTCACCAAGCCTCTCTAGAATAAATTGTGTACTTCGAGATAAGCTTGGTATGGTGGAGAATCCAGCCTTGGTAGAAAGAGTCACCGATCAATGAGCCTTGTTTAATGAGTTCTTCTCTGTGAGAGAAGTTCAAGGCGAAATCCCTTGTTAATGCATTTTCCTCTGAGACGGAGGAATTTGAGGTGCAAGCCCTTGTTAATGCAATCCTCTTTGAGATTTGAGGTGAAAGCCCTTGTTTCCACCCTCTGAGCTGAGTCATGGTGGATGTCATCTGTGTGACTACATGACATATTTTGTACTTGTGTTTCACCCTCTGGGTGAGCCATGGTGAAATTCATGTTGAGGTGACAACATCACGCAAGTGATGAACACTTGTATACACCATAGTATGGTTGTAGCCATTATGGTTGATACCGTGTTGAGGCGATATCTACTATCACGATGAGGTGATATTCTTCTTTTCACTTATGGTTGTAGCCATAGTGGTAGACATCACGATGAGGTGATATGTCATGTGCAGCTGGAAGTATACTCCCTAGCTGAGAGGGAGTGTTGATGTTAACATGCAGCGTCAAAAGTAATCTTCCAGCGATCTTATTGGTAATAAATTAAATAATAGCTCCAAGCTATTTAATTTATTGAGACTCAAGAGGCACGACTTCTAAAGTCACTTCTATTTGTTAAGAAAAGAATTTATTAATGAAGAGGCACGATTTTCTAACAAGGCCGACCTTGTTACAAGAGGCGCAATTTTCTAAAAGACATCTTCTTGATAGTGGCCGACTTGGTGTTTGGAAAAGACACGTCCTCTCCTCTAGTTTGTATTTATACTCGATGGCATTCTCATTGTTAACATCTGATAAAATTAAAAGTTCAGTTCAATATTATTCATTGAAGTCTAAATGCGAGTTGTCTAGAAGTAAAAGCGAATTCTATAGGAGAGCATATTATTTGAGGTTGAGTTTTATCAGCATTATAGTTCTGTGTTGCATCACTCTTTGGTGCATAATTTTGGGCATGTATATCGGCCTCTTGTAAGAAGATCATTTTTGTGAGAATTCAATATATAAGTGATATATTGTTGTTGGGTTTTTCTCCCTCAAGAGGAGGGTTTTCCTAGGGTATCTACTGTGTCTTTGTATCTGATTTGAAATAATTTTCTGTGTATTTATTTGATCATTAAAAATCTACAAAATTTGCTTGGGGATTTTTTAATGTCCCTGATTTTTGGCCATGGAAAAATAAAAGAAAAAAAATAATAATATTATTTTATTTGAGCCATTATAAAATAATATTCTTTAAGTGACTTTAAAAAAAAATAAAAATTATAAAATGACTTTATGAGGGAAAAAGGTGAAAAGGGAAAAAGTGGATGCATAGGGTTGGGAGGGAAAAAACTTATTAAAAATTTATGGAGTTTTTAGGTCCAAAAGAGGTTTAGAATTTTTTTATAAAGGCCCTCTATCTCTTCCCAGGCTGAGATTCTTGATTTGGCATATTTGATATTTCTCCATTTTTAGCTTATCACTATAGGTGTATCCATTTTTGAAGACGAAAACCTTCAAGAATCGGTAGATTGGACGAAAACCCAATTCTACTTTGTGAGGTGAATTCATCCAAGATTCATCATTGAGAGTATTTGTAGGTTATTCATCATTTTGGGGCTTCAATCAACTAAGGTTTGAAGTCTATTTGCAGGTTGAAAACTTATGGTTGCAGATTTGGACATTTAATGGTCATATCTTCATGGTCTATTGGACGGCTAGGGTTTAATAGTGCTGGAGCAAATTTATAGAGCTAGCGGCTAGGGTTTATGACCCTATTTTGGTTACATTTTGCAGATTTTCAATACCAAATATTTTGTAGATAATTTTTGCATAAGGGCATCTTGTTTGGAGGATTTTTGGAAGCATTGTTGAGGGTTTCAAACTAGTAGCAGCTGGGAAATATTTGATATATTTATTTCTTCATATGGGTGCTAGGGTTTGATGAAGTTTGTAGGAGAAATCATCATTTCAGCTCAAGTGCCTTTAGGGTTTGAAGGCATTATTATTGTTGCAGATTTATTTGAAGAATTTCCAGCTACTTTCCAAGGGTTATCTGTTCATCTAAAGACATCACCTACAACAGTACATTTTCAGCTTACATCCTATCATTTCCATTGATAAAAGTGTTCAAGATTGCAGCCTATAATCCGGAAAACACTCAAAAAATCAGAACCCTTCAGTTGCATGCCAAGTGTTTGACAAAACGTCAAACAGCCTAAACTGAAAAATCAGGGCAGAATAAGCAGGGATTCTGATAGATTTCAAGACTATATTTATGAGCAGACTTGAGGCATTCAAAACACCAGATTTGATAATCATTTAATAGCTGGAAACATTCATTTTTCTGGTCATACCACTCTTCAAGCTAGCAGCACCATTCCAAGAGGGGCATGGCAGGTTGAGGCTAAATTTCTTAGGCTTTTGAAATAACCCCCTTACTTATTTTCAATTTTTGAGCACAATATTTCACCCATTAATGTTAGAGAAATGATAAACCAACTAGAATGCAACCCTTCACTTTCCAATCACCCAAATCCCAATGAGGGCAAGGTGAGAGCATACGGTAGAAAGGGGATCGTTAGATGAAATCTGAAACTGAAAGTACAATACTGAAATCAACCCTTCACTTTTTGATCACCCAGATCCCAGTGAGGGCAAGGTGAGAGCATACGCTAGAAAGGGGATCGTTAGCTAAAACTAGAATTACAAAGTGTTGACGGCTCAGGCAACCAACTAGGAAAATAAAATACTTAGCTACCAAGCTGACCTCTTCCACTTTTTAGCAGGCTACAATGAAAGTAAAGTATTGAAACGAAAACAACTCGGCCACTTATTCAGTGGGAGTGGAAGTACAAAATACTAAAATGAAATTTTTGGGCGGCTAGCTGACCCCTTCCACTTTTCAGCGGGTATGAAAGCAAAGAACGGTAATGGAAAGAAACAAATAGATGGCGAAAACTGTTTCTTCCACTTTTCAGTGGAAATACAAAATGTAAATTGCAGAAATATAAAAGGCTGATCAATACTCCTGATTTAGCATTACAATGTGAAGAACAATCTGCAAATACAATGAGATATAGATGTCCTATGATCACCAAAATGTTAGAGCATAATCTTCAAACAAGTACATGATATCCAACATATGAAATATAGCAAAAATGATGGAAATATCAAGTCTGATATAAAAATGCAGCAAACTGAAAATCAGACCAGCAAGTATAGATTTCATCTAAATGCTCGTATCTTGCTCCAAACACCTCCTAATGATGTCAATCGAAATGCGAATGTAGCATAGAAGAGGGGAAACCAAGTACAAACCAAGAAACAACAACAAACAGCTCCAAAATATTTTGCACGCTTCCCAAGGAAATTTTGGAAATGGTATGGCCTCCAAGACTAGGGCGACCAGCTCTAGAAAATTCAATTCTCAACAATAAAATCTGCAACTTGGAGAAAGGGGGCACCCAAGGTAGGTGCAAACATAGGTACAATACCCACAACCAAACAAAAATCACTCTGTGACCAACAAGCAAAAACGTGCTTCAGCTAGCACCAAACCAGCAACTCCAAAAACTCATAAAACCACTCAAAAATCAGAAAACATCGAAGTAATCCATCTTCAATAAGCTCAATTTGCACTTTTGAGTGAAGAACGATCATTGAATCAACTAGGTACTATCTTGCAAGTACAAAACTGAGAAGAGGCTAGGAGATATGCATTCCTCAAAGCAAGGGTCTAAAGAAATTTCAGTAGCACTTCATTGTATTAGCAAATGGATGCTCAAAAATGAAGGCAAGACCTCTTATTTATAACTTTTCTCAACTCCAATTCAAATCTTCTTTTCCCTCCAAATAAGGCGCCCAAATGAGATTCTCATTTTACTTCAAATTGCATTTGAATTCCAACTTTGACCCTCCTTGACTTAGGTGTCCAAAAGCAAATAAGCAATATAACTTTATTAAAATGCAATTACTCACAAATAGAGGCATCCAAATATCTTAAGTGAAATACTTTATAATATTCAAATCTATCTCCAAGCTAGGCATCCAATTTTCCTTAGCTAATATTTCACTTAAAACCATAGTAACGAGACTTGCTAGGACTCGGTGAGTCCCGAGTCGAGTCACCCTAGCCGAGTCCTGGGGGCTCGGACTCGGACTCGACTAAGTCCTACCAAGTCCTAGCTGGACTCATCGAGTTTGGTGGACTCGCCAAACTCGCCGAGTCCAAGCGAGTCTCGTCAGCAGGATTCGGCAACAGGCAGGGTTTGAAAACTGCAAAAAATTACATGAAATTTAAAGTTAAAACTTGTTTTCTTTTTTACTTATTATGAATGCAAAATGATGTACGCCATGAAGGTTTGTATGGTTTTGGAGGTCTTAATTTGGGCTTGGTGGCTGGGGCTCCGCTCCTCGACCCCGCCCTGTATCGCGCCCAGGGCGCTACCCAAGGACCCCGCGAGGGGGCGCTGCCCCCAGACCCTCGCATGGGGGTGTTGCCCCCGCCAACCCCCCATGATTATACCCCCAAACCCCTTAAAAGGCGATGCCATGATCCAGCCAGAAGCTATTTGCCCCTTGACCCCACCTAAAAGGGCAGCACTTTAAAACCCCTTCCACTTGCCCCTTGACTCCCATGAGAGCTGGTCCCCCAAACCCACCTGAGAAGTGCCTGTTGACCCCACTGGGGGCGTTTCCCCCAAACCCCCGCAAGGGACACTACCCCTTGGCCTCGTTTGGGGCGCTGCCCCCAGATCCCTGCAATGGGCATTTCTCTTGACCCCACCGAGAGCGCTGCCCCCAAACCCTCGCAAGGGGCACTGCCCCTTGACCCCGCTAGGGGTGCTGGCCCCAAACCCCCGCAAAGGGTGCTGCCCCTCGACCCCACTAGAGGCACTATACCTAGACCCCCACAAAGGGCACTGACCCTCAACCCCATTAGGGCAATTACATTGATACTTGAGATTATAGCTGTTGCATCATCCATGACCTATCTTACACACATTCGTAGGAAGGATGCAAGCTCCTTTGAGCCATAGACTTCTAGTTATTGTCTTGAATCTTTTGATATTTCATATTTGTTTGGAACATTTGATGTCATGGATTTCATATTCGATGATTTTTGTATACATTTGAGTCTTTCACTATATATCTAAGTGTGTTATTTCCTTGAGCAGCTCAGCTACAATTTGTGTCTATACTTATATGATCGATGTATACTTGTGTTAGTGACGAGGACCTTGATTGGGTTGACCGGGCAGATAGAGAGGCTAAGGCTATAGCCATGGCAGAGGAGGAGGCTAAAGCACGAGCAAACACATCCACAACTAATGTTGGTGAGGCTGGCATGGAGTCACAAGCAGAGAATGGTTGTAGTTGCTACATCATCTAGGAGACTAGGACCACCTTAGATGCCTTCGTAGGAAGGATGCAAACTCCTTTGAGCCATAGACTTGTAGTTATTGTTTTGATATTTCATATTTCTTTGGAGCATTTGATGTCATGGATTTCATATTCCATGAGTTTTGTATACATTTGACTATATTTATATATCTAAGTGTGTTATTTCCTTCAGCAGCTAAACTACAATTTGTGTACTTTATGCTTAAGTGATCGATGTATACATGTGTATGTGATCAAATTTGCTTCTATTTAATGATATTATTGTGTCTTTAAGGTTTATTCAATAAATGGTGCTTGAAACAAGTTTTAAATGCTTAAAAATCTCTAAATTTCTAGGGTTTTTCATTTTGTCAAGTTTGCGCCGACTCCTGAGACCTGAGTCGAGTCACCCTAGTCGAGTCTGAGCTGAGTGTGAGTCTCATTACTATGCTTTAAACATTAAACTTACCAAATGATGCATCCAACATGAGAATTACTTAAAACACTGAACTTGCCAAAACAAGCTCCAAGAATGTTGAAGACCAAACTGCTCATACTGCCCTATCAGAAATAGCCACTACACTGAACTATTGAACTACTGCTAAAAATAGCATTGCCAAATATAGCACTTACTAAAAATAGCATACTACTAAAAATAATAATTGACTCTGAACTCATTTTAAGCACAAATCGGGCAACCGTCGCAACTTACTAAAAATAGCAAGTCCAGAAAAGTCATCTGATGCAAATGCATGTCATACCATTCTAAGGCTCTCTAAAAACCCAGAAAGAGCCATAAACCCTTCTGCCAAACTCCTACATGCAACTCCCTAAAACTCTGAAGGTGTTGTACCCAAACCAAATTTTTTGCTTCATCAAGGCATTTTGCATTAAAAAGTCTAAATCTTGCTAAAATGTTGTAAAATACAGTTTTGGGCAATATCAAGCATGGAGTTTTTGTCAATATTTTGTCAGTCAAAGTCAGTTTTATTGAACAGAACCTGAAGTAGAGGCTCAGAATGAAGCGTTTCACGATGAAGGAACATCTCCACGACAACATTTCCGTTGCACCACGGTCATTTCCGGTGTCCGGGCGGAGTTTTGATGAGTAAATATAAAGAAAATTTAGAGAGGAAAAACCAAAAACTTCTCGCGGCTAACGCAGAAGTCGAGGATCTTGTTGAAAATGTTCGGGCATCCGGTCAATCACCTCGCCCAGCAGGGAATTGATTACGGCTGTCCAGATGAGCTATCGGCGAGGCTTTAACGAGATTGACTCCGGCAAACGCGGCAGGATTCGAGAATCCCTAAGGGCTAAGGATGAAATTTTGCCGTCTTTTCGAGGCCGTAGCGCCTCTAGCACGAGAAGCCCATCGCAGTGCAGGTATTTCTAATGGGGATCCTGATCAATCGTTCCGCAACTAATTACGCTTATCCAGCGAGATATCAAAAGCGCCGAAATCATCCGAGTTTGAGAACTTCTGGTAGCGATCATCGAAGATCAACTTATAATGGAATTTTCGTTCCGGAAGCTTCTCAGGAATTTTGGCTGCAGTGCAAATCACGTGAAGCTGAGACTAAGGAACTTAGGATGCAAAATTTGCGGGCGAAGTGCTTCACGCCATCAGTACCACTTTCTAGCCTAGCTCCGCCAATGCATCATCCTGCTTATGCGATCCGACGGCGATCCAGGTAAAATTGGTGAGGAGATTCTAACCGCGTAATTTCCAGGTGAGGACCAACAAACAATTCTGAGTGTATTTCAGTCTGAGTAAGCTGGCGCGCAGGCTGGCGGATGAGATCATTCGCATTAAAGTCTTCCGGCTTTGGCGTAATCATTTTATCTATCAAGCGGGGCTGGCGTCGGTAGCCGCGTGATTTGGCAAATGCTTTCGTCACGTCGCGAGGAGGATCTTTAGCGAGATGCTATAAATTGAGGACATCCAGGAAAATGGCCAAGTCAGAATGATAATTTTAAATAAAATCGCCGAAGGTTTTGAGGTCTTAGAAGGTTTCTTGCTTCATCACTTCCAGAGACTTCTCTTGTGGGCCCTTCTGGCTGTCCGTTAAAATAGATAGTGCCTGAATCGGGTCATCCCAGCTCCAGATATCAGAGGTTAAAGTAGGGTACTTGGATGAAAGTTTGACTTTCGTCAAAATGACCGATTGAAAACTACAAAACCCGACTTTTGAAGGCCATAACTTCGCGACCTTGGGATAGCCGTGCGTATATCCGTTGGATCGCAGCGAGGGCATCAATACTCCGAACACTTAGCGATTGAAGCCGTTTCTTGCATGTCAGTACGAGGGTTAAATTAAAGTTTCGCGTCGGCGAAAAGCGTTTTGAAGTGTCAGGATGGCGGTTTAAAGGAAAATGGTTGTCAGGGCAAGTAAAACAATTTTAAATCAAAGAGTAGCCCATTTTGAGGAGGGATAAGTGATGGATTTTTCTTTGATGAATTAATCTCCGGAACGAACTTCTTCCGCCCGATTGATGAAGCACTTTTAGATGAATTCTCCCATTTCGATCCGGCTATCTCCAGGTCCTCAGAAATGATTTGAAGTTGGCGTCGTGACTTTACGTAGATTGCTTCACGAAATAAGGAGTTAATAAAAGAGGGTACGCATCATATCTTGAAGGCAAATGAGCATACAAAGCTCCGGTGTTTGAAACTTTGAGAATGGTGAAAATTAGCGGTGGGGCTAAAGCTTCATTCAATTGTCAACTGGAGTTTCAAATATTTTGCATATTTTAGCATTGAATGGCGATTTTCTATTTTTGGTGCCTTTGCTATTGCATAATAAATATTTTATTATTATTTATTTTTGAACCTCCAGTCAGTGGCAGTTCAACTGAAATGGTCCAATTGAAAGGCTTCTATTTCAGTCAGGGTTTTGAAATCTTGCAGTTCACAAGTTGGTGCGAATTTCTTCTTGTTTAAACATGGCGCCTTCATTTATTATTCACCAAGCTTCCAGAGAAATTCGTATTTTTAAGAGAAATCCATATTTTCAAACAAAATTCGTTTTTCTTCAAGGCAAAGGCGTAGTTTCAAGCAAAATTCGTTTTTCTTCAAGGCAAAGGTGTATTTTCAAGCAAAATTCATTTTTCTTCATTCACAAGGCGTATTTTCAAGGGAGATTCGTATTTCTCAAACAAAGGCAGATTTCTCATCTATTCCAAAGGAAATTTCTCCAATCACATTCTTTTGCAGGTTAAAAGTTCACGATTGTCAGCAATTTGAAGAATTCAAAGGCGATTTTCATTGAAGAAGAGCATATTAAAAACGTCTTTTTCCTCCTTGTTTCTCAAATTTCTCTCAGTTTTCAATTTGCATGTTCCTGAAATTGGCAAAATTCGACAAGTCTCAGTATCTGGATCATTTCTATATAGCTTCCTCGAATTAAAATCGTGCGTTTGATTTTTCAGGAATTTTTAACTTCAGAACATTTGTTCTTGAGTTTCTAATTTTCTCAACTGAAAAGTCTTTGCATGGTCAAGTAGAAGTTAGATTTTCGCATTTTTGACATTCTGGGTTGTCTTAGAATCTTTTTCTGGACAAAACCCATATCTCAGATTTTCGCCGAAAATAACCCTTCGATAGGCTATTTTTAGCCTCAACAGGCTATTTTTAGCTTTCCAGAAATCTTGTCAGAACATAGTCAAGTTCACAGTCAACAGGCGAGTTTTTCAGAGTACAGTACACACAGACTGAATTCAAGACCAAATCGGTCTTAATTCATGACTTCATCAGAAAAGCTGAGACCGATTTGTATCAAGCTGCAGATGAGATAATGGCCATCACTTCAGTTACGGAGCCGCCAAAGTTACCAGTCAGTGAGTTGCTAGTTTGAGATTGCCAAGATTGCTCAAGTTGCTGACTTTCAGATGTTGATGTAGTTAACAATCTCGTTGAGGGATTGGTTGTTCGAGATCACGACCAGTAGACTTCAGTTCCCACCTCTCAGGATAGACATTACGCACAGGAGTTAACTTGGCGTTACCCTTTCAAGTTAACTCGATGTTGTCATCACATGCATATCTATTCTGAGATTTGCTTTATTTACTTGGAGTTTCTTTTAGGGTTTTTCGTTAACTGATGGTAGTGTTCCAGTTAACATGCTTTCAATAAGGGCGTGCATGCTCGCTTCATTTGGCCCATTTTTAGATTAGATGTTTCGGTTAACTGATGGTAGCTTTCCAGTTGACTGTATAGTTTACTTCATTAGGGTTTGGCAGCGAATCTTGCATGCATTGCAAGGCTGTAGATGACTCAAGGTGATTTTAGGGTTCCCTACACCTTGATGTATATAAATAAGAGTTTTTGCTTGTTTGTAATTAACTTTTGCTTGAGAGAGAAATATATGCTGCACCTACCTTGCCCTCAATATTGCTCTTTTGGTATTTGTTCATGCGTCTTTACTATTATGATTAATTGTTATGCCACATAGGGTTCATGCAATTGTAATGGTGAATTCGCTTCTGTTTGTGAATCTCTTTACCATTTGTGATTGATTACATTTATACAGGGGTTTCGCGGGAATTAGGATGATAAGTTGTTTTGTGAAGTTTACTATTGCCAGTCAAGTGTTATGCCACATAGGGTTTCATAAAGATTGTCCATGAGTAAAGATTCATAAATCTGTTTTGTTGCCTAATAAACTTTGTTTAGATTGAGGCTGATAGATCTGCACCACCTTGCAACTTTCAAGTTGAGAATCTATACTGTTTATCGTCGATAATCATTCTACCTCCATTTCCTCATGCTATGTTTCTTGGAAGCTGGATAGATTTAAAGTAGTTAACTTAGTTGTAGTTAATGATCTGCGAAACCAGAAAATCCTTAGCTGCAACGTTCTTGGTTTTCTTAACCTTGTGCCTCTTCCAGTTGAGAACAAAAAGATAGGACTTAGATTACTTTTCTTTTCATGCATTCCAGCACTACGAGGGAGCTTCCCCTCCTAATTTGAAGAGCACTCATTACGTAGTGTGCATAGCTGTCCGTACAAACCTACACTCCAGAGGTGTTAGTTTTTACGCTAACAGAAGGAAACCTCCTAAAAAATAGGAAACCCTAATTCTGCCTCTGACTAGCCTACAACCCTCTGAAAATTCTCTAACAGTCACTAGAAAGCATAGTGCTAATTACATAGTTGGAAAACTCACCAATTGCAAGTACTCGGCAAGCCCGGAAAACTCGGCTTGGAAAAAACACGATAAAAACTCAGCAAAAAACTCAGCAACTTAAAAAATTGCATAAACTTCATTAAAAATGCTTTTTCTTTTTGCAAAATTTAATGAGAAGATGCATCCAATGAGTCAATAAATGAGTACATAGAACTTCAAGTTGAGTCTAGTTGTATTTGATTGATTTGAAAGAAAATTGGGTACAAAATGGCATCCTCATGTGGAATGTTCTATTACTGATAGTCTGAAACAAAATGAAAATTGCAAATTGTATTTGTAAAATTGAAAGTAAATACTATATTAATATTTTACAAATTTATATCTTCATCTTCCCATGTCTAGTGAAAACTAGGGGAGAGGTAGAACTAGACGATATTATAAATGAAGACTTGTAGGCAAACTTGGAAACCTAGACTTGGAAAGTACCTAGAAAAACAAATGAATTCAATCTGAGTTTGAGGGCAATGCCCCTAATGGGGTCAAGGGGCAACACCCCTCCTGGGGATCTGGGGGCCACACCCCCAACGAGGTAAGGGGATAGCGCCCCTAGTGGGGGTCTGGGGGGAACACCCCCAGCGGGGTCAAGGGGCAATGCCCCTCGTGGGGGTCTGGGGGAAATGCCCCCAACGAGGTCGAAGGGGGCAGCACCCCTCACAAGGTCCCAAACCTTCATCAAAGAGTGTTTTTGATGAGGAAGACCAACTGGTGCAGGCAAAAAATGAATCTAAATGGCCTTTATTCCGGCCGCAGGGGTCTTTTTGTTGAGCAACTGAGTTTTAGTTTTTTTAAAAACTCACAAGTTTTTGCACCAAATACTCGTTTCCAAAAAAAACTCGCGAGTTTTTGGCGAGTTTTCCAACTATGGTGCTAAAAATGGGGACATTACAGGTTTGAGCTGTGTTTGTGGGATTTGAGACGGCATGGTGTAGCGAACACTCAACAAGCAGATTGGAAGTGAAGCAGCAGGGTTTAGAGGGAGATTGCAAGCAATTATCAAGTCCTAGATTGCTGTCATAGTCCAATTTCAGACCATTTCCACACAGCAATTAATGAGTATGTCTAAAATGCAATTTTAAGAGTGTTGTAGTCATTTGGGTGATGTTAAAACCCTTATTTTATGACTGTACCACTTTTGTAATTCATCTAAAATATATTTCAGTTTGTGGGTATTTCAAATAGTTTGAGTTTCTAGCACTTTTAATTGCAAAATATTTCTATTTGTTGTCATTTTCATTACTTCTTCATATTTCACTATCAAACTGCAAACAAATCAAAAAACAAAAAAAAAGTAGGGTGGATATTACAGATACGTCACCTTATCCCCATCTATCATCCTACTCTACCACCACTAGTACATCGATGGTAGGAATGAAAAGCCCCTCAGCTGAAAGTACGATTGGCACCTTGGCTCAAAGTTCAACTGGCACCTCGGTTGAAAGTGCAATAGTAGGGATAGGATGAACAACGGGTGCTTCGGTTAGAAGAACTATAGCAGGAGTAGGTTGAACCACAAGCACCTCGACTACAACTATGAAATAACCCCCTTAGTTTTTTTTTAAAATTTGCACATACAAATTGCACCCGTTAAGATTAGCCCAATAATCAAAACCAGCTGAAAGGGAACCCTTCACTTTTTAATCACCAAGTTCCCGATGTGGGCAAGGTGAGAGCATACGATGCAAGGGGATCGTTAGCTATAAACTGGAAATGAAATGAACAATGTTGTAGGCGGCTAGCTGACCATTCTGGAAAGTAAATGCTGAAAGCAAAGTAGGCACATAACAGACCATGAAAGCTCGACAACTTATTCAACGGGAGCAAGAACTACAACTAAATACTGAAAGTAAACACTCGAGCACTTATTCAACCGGAGTGGAAAACTACAAAATTACAAAGTGTTGAAAGAAAATAGCTGATCAGTACTACTAAACCACCAATTACAATATGCTCTTAATACAATGATTTTTGATGATTCTTTGCTCTATCTTCAATACAAATGCTTTACAATATTCCCG
>VDFB02356306.1:0-30567 GCA_007258455.2 Sequoia sempervirens | reverse complement strand
ATTTTATCAAAATCCATGCTAAACTCAAATTTTTCATAAAAAATCTATCAAAACCACCCAACTATTTAGGTCCAACATTTACTGGGAGAGTTATCAAACCAATTATAGGGAAGCCATAACTATCATGAGCTTTTAATCATGCTTTTGATTGTTCATAATCATCTGCATAAAGTTCATGTACATACAATAACTCTTTTTTTATCATATTCACTATGTACATGGATCAATGAGCACTTCTTCGCTCTCAAGAACTTGATATAAAGAAGACCATCGAGTGTAGTTATAGAAGAATTAATATATGTAAAAGAAATGTCAAACAAAATATTGGTTTTTCCTTTATGATTTTGAATATTAATAATGTTTATAAAGATGGAAAAATCATTATCATCTTCTTCATTGATAAGTAGGAGGTATTTTTCCATTGCTAGGGCCAATTAGGATATTGCTATCGATTCAACTGTAGTTTTGAGTCAAACTCTCATCGACCGGACTCCGGACCGCTGTTTCACCTCTCGCGGAGCATCACCTAGATGCAATGAGTGCTAAGGGACTATTCAATATCATGAGATGGGTTCTTGTTGAACCACTACTCATGAAACATGGGTCAATGAGTTTGACTCAAAACCTATTGAATCCTCGAGCAATATCAGAATCTTCCTATTATCATTGCATTGAACAAAGTTTGTTGAATGAATTAAAATGGCTTGTAAATATTTGTAAGTATTGATTAGGTGAAAGTCCAATTTATTTCCTTGTCATAATCCACCTGATTTGATTAGAATGAGGTCTGCACTTGGTTAAATACATTCTCCCATATCATGTCGAGGTGTAATGATGATATTGAAAGTTTGTTTGCATTAAAGTTTGGTGGTAAAGGTTTAATTGTTTGAATATGACTAATTGGAGGAAGTTGAATCATATTCTTGTTTAACAATTGCAACATGATCACATGGAGAGAATCAAACAACTATGAAAATTTCCTATCTCATGGCCTAAATTTATATCTAGAGTTATGTTTATAGTAGTTACTTATGTCTCAATATTATGAGCAGTTTGACATGAATGTTTATCAAGTAATGAATATTTTCTTTTTCTTTTTAAATGATTGATAGTTGTTTTGAGGCATGACTTATATGATTGACCAATAGGAGCCTATGAAGGGGTACCTTCATACCAACTAATCGATATTCGATAATCATGAAAGGTTATACAAAAACGTGTTAAGGATGGATATTTCATTAGCAATTTCTTATCTTGAATATTAGGTTGTAAGTTACCTATAAACACCCTTTGAATGTCAACATCTTGAAGACTATAGGAGAATTTCAAATAAAGGGATTAGTATCATTTCATAAAGTTTTTTTATTTTCTCTTTAGGTCCTTGATTACAATGAACTAAATTTGTTAATGTAACTTGAGGATTGATGTTCACTTGAAAGTGTTGGAGGAAATCACTAATGAGTTGTGTAAAGGAGGTAATTGATTGTTTGACAATGAACAAAACCAATCCAAGGCCATATCTTTCAATGATCTAGAAAAGAGTTTCACTATGAGTGAATCTTCAAAAATAAAGTCTCTACACAAGGTAGTAAAAACTAACAAATGGTTATTAGGATATTTTTTACCATTGTACTTTCCAAAGCGAGGTATTTCAATGTTTTGTAGTATAGGTGCATTTAAAATAGTGAACATTAATGAACTATGTGTAAGGTATTTTGGATGTTTACTATTGGTTTGATTTTGGTTTAAGTTTGAAATTTGTTGTTGTAATAATCTCATGCTTTAAATAAAAAAGTTGATTTATCACAAAATCATTGGGCCACATGTTGTGAGAGTTTTTCAAGTATGGTGAACTAGTATGGAGGAATGGTGGGATATTATATTTCATGTTTAGGAGGGGTGATGAATATGGAGGTGTTATAGGTGAAGGGACAAAACTATTATAATTTCCACTAGAAATTCCTAAGCTTGAGTTTAAACCATTGTTATATTCCATCATTGATGCTATGATTGGAGGTGTAAAGTTGGGAATAGAAGGCATTATTGTGGGAGAGGAAACTTATTTTCCAAAAGGATTTTGAGCATTAGTCAAAAATTTCGTGAAACTAGCTACCGAAGGAATATTAGAATCTACTATATTAGCTAGGCTACGTAACACTTCTATCCCTTCCTAATCATTTACCAACTTCCCAATGCTATCCAAAAGAGGGATTGCTTCTCCATCCAAAGGTTCAATGCTTAAGAATTGTTGAATTCATTGTAGGTCTTTATCCAATTATTCTAGATTATCATTGGGGACCTTAGAAATAACATATGCCAAGTCCACATAAATGTTAGGTTACAAAAAAGACATGGGTAATGTAGGACTAGGGAGGGAATATAAGATGGATTGGGTAGACATAATACGTTGAGTGAAAGAGTTATAAGAATCAAGCTCAACATTGGCTATGATTGCAACATAGGAAGCCATAAGTCTACAACTACATCTCACGTGGGTATTAGTGAAGTGACACAAGGTCATGAAGCTCATAAATTTTCTACAAGATTCAAAACAATTTAATGCTAATGCCTGATTAAATATAAAAACAAATCAATCTAATTAAAATCAGACAATATAAATGAAAATAGTATAAAAATACCCTAGTTTTTTTTTAAAATCCAACAAAAACCCTAGTTTTTAACAAAAATTAATAAAATTCTCTAATTTTTAATCCAAATACATAAAAAACACTATTTTTAAGTGAAAATCCATTGCAAACATTCAATTTTCATCAAAATCCATGCTAAACTCAAATTTTTCATAAAAAATATACCAAAAAACCCTATTTTGAAAAAAATCAACTAAAATTAAACAAATCTAATTGAAAATTTGATTAGAGCAAAGAAAAAATCAAGAATTTTACCTGTTGGAGATGGTTTTCAAATCGGATATCTGATTTGCGCTTTCCACTGTGCGCCCGCCGCGGTTAAGCCGAATGAAAATGTGAAAATGAGTTTTGGTTGCCCGAAATATAATATATATATATATATGTGTCAACAAAATCGGATATCCGATTTGGATCGGATATCCGATTCTTAAATCTAGGTTTTTGCTCTACCTTGACTATCGAGCCCCAAAAAGTCAACTCACCATTTTCGCGTTTTTGAGTCGTAGAAACACGTATTTTTTTCTCCATTGCCACTTTTTGGCATACCATGATCCTGCACATGCCCTTCCTTTTTCATATAAATTAGAATTTGGTAATACCAATAACACTGTAGAATATGAAGCTTTATTATTGGGGCTATCAGTAGCGAAAGAAAAAGGGATCAAAATGATATGAGTACTAGGAGATGCTAAACTAATAATCAAACAAATGTGTAAGATCTTTACAATCAAGAATGAAAGATTGAGACATTATTGTAATAAAGTGTGGGATTGTATTAAATACTCTAATGCATTCTCTATTAAGGCAATACCTAGAGACTTGAACTCAAAGGTTGGTTCATTTGTTGTGTTTGCTTCCTTATTATTAGCTCATCCAAACTTCAAGGAAGATTCATATAGAATCAAAATGGTTTATAGGCCTAGTGTACTAGATAATGTCAATCATTAGCAAGTTTTTAAAAGTGATGAGAAAATTTAGGCTTTCTTGGAGAATGCAAAGATGTTTGCACATTCATACTTTGAAGGAAACATTGATGAATATAAAGAGTTTTGTATGGATGACACACAAGACTTGGAAGAGGGGATTATCTAGTTAAAAGGAAAGAAAATCCTAAAAGGTATGGTTGCTCTATAGGATTTATTTGAATGACATGATAGGGTAGTAAAAAGGAGAATTAGTGAATCTATAAATAATTTAGGGGAATATGAAGCAGTAAATATTGGAGACATTGATTCCTTGAAATTGGTTTATATTGGAAGTGTTGCACACCTAAGGAAAAAGGCAAACTAATTGCACTCTTCATTAAATATAAAGACATCTTTGCATGGTGTTACGATGATTTGAAAAATTTAATGGATGGAAAACTCCAACACTATATTTCTCTTAAAAAAGGTATGTCTCCTTTTAGATAAAAGCAAAGAACATACAATCCTAAAGTGGTTGACACAATCTTTAGGGAGGTGGACAAAATGTTGAAAGCTAGAATAATATATATCCTATTCATCATTCAACATGGGTGGCTAGAACATAGTTCTTGTTCGTAAGAAAAATGGTGACATAAGGATCTGTGTTGATTTTAGGAACTTAAATCAAGCCCCTTTAAAATATAATTATCACCGCCTATGATGGATTATGTCCTTTAGGCTGTAGTAGGATTAGAAATGATGTCAATGCTTGATGGTTTTTCAAGGTACAATAAAATTAATGTTTTAGAGGAAGACCAACACAAAACCACTTTTACTACCCCTTGGGGAATTTTTACTTACAACTATATGCCATTTGGCCTGATCAATGTAGGTGCCACTTTCCAAAGAGCTATGGATCTTTTTTTGGTGATCTCAAAAAAAAGATCATAGTTATCCATCTGGATCATTTGACTATATTTTCCAAGAGAAGGGAGAATCATTTCAGAGATATGGAGAGGGTTTTGCAAAGATTTAAGGAACATGGTATTTCTTTGAATCCCAAAGAGTCATTTTTTGGTATTACTGAAGGGAAAATTCTGGGGCACATTGTTTCAAAGGAGGGTATTAGGATTGATCTTGAGAGGGTTAAGGCCATCTTACAATTGAGTTTGACTTCTAATAGGAAAGGGGTTAAATCTTGTTTTGGGTAGGTTAACTTCTTGAGAAAGTTTGTACCAGACTTCTCTGACATTATGAAGCATATATTAGACATGTGATGAGGGAAAAACATGGTTTTAAGTGGAATGAATTGGGTGAACAATATTTTAAAAATATTAAGGATGTTATTGCTCAAGCCCATGTGTTAGTTCATCCCAATTTTAATAAGGATTTCATCATTTATTGCTATGCTTTTGAGCACACAATATATCAACCATTCTTTTGTAGATCAATGACTGATGTATCCAAGCAACCATTGCTTTTATGAGTATCCCTCTCAAGAAGCATGAGTTGAATTATTCTCAAGCTTAGAAACATGCTTTTGTTGTGGTAATAAGTAGTCAAGAAATTTTAGTTTTACATATTGCACTCATTATGTGGTTTATGTGTCTGATCCTTCAATTAAAAGTGTTCTTACTCAACAGGATATTGGTTGCAATAAACAAGGAGCATGAGTAGCCAAAGTGCAAGAGTATGATCTAGATATCAAACCCACCAAATTGGAGGAAGAGGTCTATGTAAACTAATATAAAAAAATCAATCAAAGACATAGGAGAATATTCCTATGGTGTTATTGGTCAGTCTTCAAGATGAATGGTTCTCTAATGTTACTTATTACCTCACATATGGAGAGTGCTTGAGCCATTTATCCCCAAAAGAAAAGTGGAATCTCAAGTTGAAGGTAGTTAAATATGTGATTTTGGAGGATAATTTATATAAAAGAGGTTTAGATGGTACATGTAATGTTGAAAAACTGAAAGAGCTAAATGATTAAATCTGTAAACAAAAATCAACCTTTCAACATGACATCAATGAAGTTTCTCTAAAATGAAAACATATGCAATAACAAAACTAAACTATGAAAAACCCATATGCATTCACAAGAAATTCACTCCATTGTTATCCTCTTCCACAATATCTTGCATTTGCTCTCAAATTTTACAAGCAAAAGCACAAGAAGCTTTGCGGAATTGGATGAGATCAGAATAAGATTGCAATTTGTGTGTGTTGAAATGTGTGGAAAAAGCATGCTTTTATAGTTGAATTCACAAGGTGAATTCAAGTTGTGGGAGAAATGTGGGATAAATGGCGAGATGGAAAAAATGCCTTTTTTTGAAATTAATAAATAAGTAAGATAATTTATGCCATAACATATGCTTAAAAACTTAGAATTAAGTGCATGTATGACTGATTTAATGAAAATGAATTAAGTGGTTGATTGATTCCATGAATTTGCATTATTTAATGAAATATGGTGAATGGATAAAAGGCTTGTGTATGAATGCAAATGATATTTTAATGATAATTTAATGGACTAAATGATCAATTAACAATTGTTAAATGATTATGCATGAAATATGAAATGGATATGTAAAAATGATTATGGATTAATGATGGATGAGTTATGGTTATGCAAACATATTTAAACAAAACGGATTATGAAATGCTTATGTGAATGCATTTATGAAATAGGTGAAAATGTCTTAATGAAGGATATATTTAATGATTATTTAAATACATTCACATGAAATGGATTTATAAACTATTATGCAATATTTAATGGTTTTATGCGAATGATCAAATGAAATATTTAATGAATGAAACATGTAATGGCCATATGCAAAGAAATGATTATGTAGATGATGGAATAAACCATGCAATGGATAAAAATGGTTATGAGCCTGACATTTTTATGCATCTACAATGCATTCTTAAGGTGTGTGGATAAAGATCAACAGAAGAAGTTATTAGAAGTGTTCCATAATGAAGCTTGTGGGGGACATTTCTCTTCATCCATGCCTACCTTTAAAATATTGAGACAATGTCACTATTGGCTAGGGATGTTTAAAGATGCATATTATTGGGTATCTAAGTGTGAGAAGTACAAGTAGTTCACTAGAAGACCTCTTGGTGGTGCTTCCTTTGAAACTCGTGGTAATAGAAGAACCATTTCAATAATGGGGTTTGGATTTCATTGGACCTATAATCCTACAATCTAGTGCTAGGCATACCCACATCCTTACTGCCGCTAACTATTTCACTAAGTGGGTAGAAGCCATATTGGTAAAGCATATAACTTCGGAAGTGGTTTGTGATTTCATAAAAGAAAACATTTTAGTTAGGTTCAGTACACCACAAGAATTAATGGTTGATAATGCAACGAGCTTCTTGTCAAGTGAAATATCTCTCCTTTATTATGAACATGTAATTACCTTAACTCACTTTATAAATTATTATCCTCAAGGAAACATGCAAGCTGAATCTAGCAATAAAATTTTTGTCAGTATTATAAAGAAGTTGGTTGATGAAAACCAAAAGAATTGGCACAAAAAATTATATGAGGCACTATGGGATAACATGATCACACCTAAAAGGGAAATAGGTATGTCTCCTTTTGAATTGGTGTATGGGATAGGTAGTGATTTACCTCTTCCTCTAGATTTATCTGCCATTAAATTACAAACTGTTGTTGAGGATCAAGAATTTCATAACACATTGGAGAAATGAATCATGTATCTTACTAAGATTAAAGAATAGAGAGAAGATATGGTTGACAAGATCACTATGCATTCGTCTAGAGTTAAAAAGATCATTGACAAGAAAGCTCAACCCAAAAATTTTATGATTGGAGATTTGGTATTACTATGGCATAAAAGAAGGGATCCCAAAGGAGCACAAAATAAGTTTGATTCTCTATGGAAGGGTCCTTTTAGAATAATTCAAGAATGTGGTACAAATGCTTTCAAATTGTCTTATCCTAATGGTACACAATTGCTTATTGCTTACAATGGGAAAGATTTGAAGCTATATCAAATTTGAGTCCTAGTATGTTTGACCTTTGTAAATATTAGGTTAGGAGGTTTGGCTTGTTTTTGTTTGGTTCTTTTTTGCTGGTGTTGCTCTGAGAGTTATTAGTTCGTCATGTTGGCTAGTAAGTGTTGACTCTATGGCCCATGTGTAAGGCACTGATTGGTTACTCTGGGTCCTTTCATATCCTTTGCAGTCTTGATCCCCAGTTAGAGCCAATTCTTGTCATGGTTATTGTTTATCCCCCCTAAATCCATGTTCACTTCTGCAAATTTTCCTTATCTTGGAGTTTCAATTTGTCTTTTGTTTTCTAGAACCTTGTCAAGTTTTGCTCTAGTTGTCACAACTATGTCTTATCCCAACACCTTATAATTAAGCCTAAGTTTTCCTTTTAATTGACTTATCCAAAGGTTTTCAAAACTATGTTAGAACTTGAAGTAGTTCTCATAACCTTAGCAAATGTTGATGACAACAAAGATAAACTTGAATTATGATCAACTTAATGGAGTTTCAAAACTTCACATAGGTTTCAAAACCTTCATCAAACTTCAAAAAGGTTGTCAAAACCTCTCTTTTCTCCAACAACATATGGTTTTAGTCTCATTTATATTTCAAAGAATGGTGCTACAATGATCACATAATAAAGTGGGTATTTCAGGGCCGTACACAGGTTTTGAAACCTTCATTGGACTCTGACAAGGTTGTCAAAATCATCAAGATTTCCAAAATATTTCACATGGGTAAAGTTAAAATTTTGGAGAATATATTGATGAAGACTTCACTTTGCAGGAAAGGTTTCAAAACCTTCGTCACACTTCAATAACATTGTTGAAATCAATCAATTTCCTGAAAAATATTTAAAGCCGTTCTTTTCAAAATTTCAAAATTGTTTGAATGTTTAGCATGAGAAGAAAACCAAAAGCAAAGCTAGATCATATTTTTTCAATTTTATTCTAGAATGTAACTCTAAAATCTTGATTGATTACTTCAAAAGGTAGTGTTCCTTCCACTTCCAACTATGACAATTGAAAAGATATAAGAAAAACATCCCCATTCATGATCTGTTGTTGATTTCCTAGCTAAATCAACTTCTAACTAGAATAGCATCAAGTTTGTTATTGGAAATAGTCAGGATTCCACTGCCCAGGATTCTAGTAAAGACTTTAGTGTTTTTGTGAATGTTGTCCACAAGGCCTCTCTAGATTCTTGATTCTTGTTGGTGTGTTAGTTCTTATGTTGATCTTCCTATTTATTCCTCTATGGTTAACATTATTATTGCTATTTGTTTTAAGTGGTTTTCACATTTGTCCAAATTTTTAACATAAAGACACACATTATCTCTAACACCTAGAGCATGTACAATCTTGAAGAGAACAAGGGTTTATACCTTTTCTACAAGGTTTAGAGGGTTACTCCTCTCTTGTTGATTGCTTATTTTTAGTCCATTTTATATTTTCTTGATTTTCTAGAATTGGTGTGCTATGAGTCTTTTTAAGATTGACAAACCTACTTTGTAATTTGTCATTGTTTTAATAATTTTTTATTTTTATTCTAAAAATGTGGTAATTAGTGAGGTCCATTTCTTTCCTAAATATTGAATGAACTGAGATTCATTAAATGAGCCCAAATTATTTAACACTGTAAAGGTGTAGATTCATTTTCATGAGCTTAGAGTGTATGTACATAATCATGTACAAGAGTTAATTGAGTCATTTTAGGTTTTTTTTTTTTAGACTGCAGGAATTGGTTGGGTATCCGTTCCCTTATAAATTGTAGTGTGCATGGTCAATTTTTTTCATGTGATTGGTGGTGTTGGTGCGACACGCCCTCCAATACCATAGGGATGGTGGGGAGACTAGACCTCATGACCTCTTGCCTGTAATAGGATGCTTTAGCCAATCGTGCTAGGCCCACTGCCCCATTTTAGGTATTTTTACATAGATTTTAATTTTAATTTTTTTACTACTTTGTGATAATGATTGTATTTGTTTCTACATGGAATTATAGGTACATTAATGAGTATATCAAATAGGTTGACATTCAAACTTAGAATCTTGTGGCTATTGAAACTTTTAATATCAAGCTACTTGCCCTTTCATGATGGAAACTTTCAAATTTTATCAAAATAAGTATTTCAATTCCAACACATGCTCCAACTTACATTCATATTGAGATCAATTATGATGATAAATTCAAAAATGATAATAATTTAATTCTAATAATTTCTATCAAATAAATAATAAATTTACTAAACTACATACATTTTATATTATTTGTACACCGAAGGTGTGTCCTATTTGAGAATGCCAAGCTAATTATTGAAATCAATGGTCAAAAGATGAGCAAAAGTAATACAAAACGGTTAAAAAAATCTCACTAGTTGAATGTTTCTCACTGGTTTTTTAACCCTCGTTGTTTTCCGTTTGTTATTGCCCATCATTTTTTGTCAGTTTGCCGATTTTCGTTGTTCGTTGCCACTGAAATCATCATTCCACCATTTTTCCTTGTTTCTTATTGGTTTGGCAGTTTACAAGGAAATCGATTTTGATCTTGACAACTGCTAATTCAATTATGGCTGGCGAAAAACCCTGAAAGAAACTGGTGTAAGCATTTCTAGGGTTTGTGGCATATAATATTTCTTATATTATCTTCGCAAGATCACTGGACACTAAAATTTATATACGTGCTTCACAACAAAATCAACCCTATCTCCTAAGTAAACCTCCACACGATAAGGCTTTAGAGTATTTTCTCATATTATATATACCTTTTTCATGAGCTTCATATAAGCTAACCAAATAAGCACACAATTAAATCTTGATGTCTACACATTAAACCTGAGTATTTCTTTTTCTTTTTAAATAATATTTAATAGTTTATATAATATAATATAATAAATATAATTATTATATAATTTTTTATATAAAATAAATATATAAATTTTGGATAACAAATATATATGTATTTAAATATATTTTTTTTAAAAATAATATATATTATATAAAATATAATTTTTATTTATTTTACATTTATATTTTATATAGTGTAAAATAATTTTTTATTAAAATATTATATTTTAAATATTTATGTTGATATATATATATATATGTTATCTAATTATATATTTATTTTATATAAAAAATATATTATAATTATATTTATTATTTATATTATATAAAATATAAAATATAATATAATATGTAATGAAAACAGACAATATATAATTTTAATATAAAGATTGTGATAGAGGTAAAGAGAGCAAATGGTAGATAATAAGAGAGAGGGGGAGGGAGAAAGAGCTAGAGAGGGATAAAGAAGTGGAGAGAGAAAAAGGGAAGCAAGAGTGAGAGGGAAAATAAAGAATGGAAATGAGATATACAAAGAGAGTGAAAAAGAATGATATAGTGATAGAGGAAGAGAGGAAAATAGAGAGGGAGATTGATAGAGATAGGAGAAGAGAGAAAGAGAGATAGACAAAAGATGGAGAGATAAAAAGAAGTGGGGATAGAGAAAGAGAGGGAAAGAAACAAAGATAGTGAGGAAGAGAAATAGATATGGAAAGAAAGAGAAAGACAAAGAGGAAGTGAGAAAGAGAGATAGCATAAATGAGAGGGATAGGCAAGGGGAGAGAGCAGAGGGATAGAGGTAGACATGAGAAGATATAGGAAGAACATAAAGAGGTAGAGAGATAAAAGGGGATAGAAAATTACAAGGATAAAGAGTGGAAATATATCAAAATTACAATGATTGAGAATTGATAAGAAGAATGCAAAATGATAGAAATATTATTATCACACGTGTTAGTTTTTCTATTAGTTGATATTTTAATTTACTAAGTGTAACATTGTTTATACTATGACTCATAATATTAATAATCTAACATAATTCAAACTAAATATATTAATAAAAATATAATAATATAAAAGTAAATACATTAAAATATAAATATTAATATAATAATATTACTATATAATAAAAAATAAAATAATAATAATAATAATAATAATAAATCCAAAAAAACATTTTCTAAAATGACCTACCAAATGACCTCATGTACCACACAAATGTATAAAAAAAATCATTTATTTTTCTAATTGACCTTCCACACCTCTTCGGCGTACCCATTACACACCAAGGTGCCATTGCTAGTCTATATAATTAAAAACTTGATTATGGAAAAATGATTTTTTGTAATAATATTTTTTTAATCAGGCTGCCAATTGAACTTATTGCTATCTGGTTTGATTTGTTTCACACAACTTGATACCTCTTTAAAACAATTTATCCTCCATGATTATGTTTCTTTCAATTTTCACCTTAAAATTTTATTTTTTAATTTCACATTTAGTTCTAAACGAAGATTTTATTCTAACCTGGAACGAAGGTCTCATTGTGTTTAGGATCTTTTCTTTTTGCTGGTGGTCTTGTGGTGTTCTTGGATCCCTTAGGCTGCTGTGAACGTTATTAAAATATAATATTTCATTTCAAATATGCTTGATAGGGTGCAGGACAGTTGGGCGTAAAAGTTCGTCTCTCATTTTATTTTTCTTTCCTGAGGTCTTCAATTTTAATCAGAGTTGCACAAATCACACCATTAAGGCTTCGCACTCGTTGACTGCAGGTATTCTTCTTCACTTTATAAAAGTATACATGTTTAGTTCGAATGTGTGAAAATCGCTTAAGTTGATGCACTGAGATTTTAGTCGGAGTGCCTTTTAAGGGTTTTATATAATGTATTGATTTTTTTGGATCAATGGGGTTTTCACTGTGTACACCTCATCCTGCAAAATGCGTATTATAAAATGAAAGCATTCTCAAAGGTTAAACTGGGCAATCGCAGTAATGTAATCATGTTGTTTTCTTCGCGAAACAGCATGACAGCCCACAGAATTGGCCATTGGCCTGGGGAAATACAACACAAACAAAACTTCTGCAACAAACTAACTCCTGGTCTGCCACAGATCGGTTAATAGATCTGATTTTGAAGCATTCAAAGTCCTCTAGAAGCTATTGATGCTATTAATTTTAGACTAATCAATATAGATTCCCTGGTGGTGCGTGAAATTGTCACTTTCTTGCAGCCGGAGAGAAGCAGAATATAATCCTAAGAAGAGTATGAGCCGTTTAAAATAGGGACAGAAATGGCGATGCACTTAGTTGAACAATTAGGGCACAATTAGTGATACATTTTGTCAAACAATTAACGAAAACAATGGCTGATACATTTTGTCAAATTATTCACCTGCCGACTGGATCCTTGCCTCAGCAGTTTACATTATATGTCTATCACAGTAGTCACAACTTAGAGGGGACAAATAAATACAACGATAGTTGGTAAGTTTGAAATTAATAATATTATTTGTTTGTTGGGGACACCATAGATGAAGGTACAGAAAAAACAACTTAAGTAATGTAGTCAGTGTATAATGTCTATTATTATGCTTCAGTAATATTGGTTAACCGACTATGTATTAATTGTTTGTTCCTTGCCTATCACATGCGTGACCCGGGTTCAATCCCCGGCAACGGCGCCAAATGTTTACTACTCTTTCTGATAAATTGAATTCATGAATTAATAATGAGGATGACAATGCTTGTGTAAAATATATCTTTATTCGCTCATGAAATTATTACAAATGAAGACCAGAGGTGGTCAGCCAAGGATTAGAGTCGATCTGACTAGATTATACTACTCTCCTTGACGATATGTAATGTATTTAAAGGACCCGACGGTTGCCAAGAAGGATACAACCATCAACCAACGGATGCTTATAACTACCCACAGCCAACAACCAATTAATACAAAAATTAATACATAGTCAGTTAACCAATATTACCAAAGCATAATAATAGACATTGTACATCGACTACAAGTAAGAATCTTGACAAACAAGTGCATGATTATATTATGCATATGCTTCTAGGAGCCTGCAACAACTTTTTAGTCCTTTCATTTTTATTATCTTGTAATTATACTAGATTCCAAATGCTAGCTTTCATTAGGAAATTTCTAATAACCAGTGCAGTTTGCTTTAAGTGCAGGTTTCACTTTAGATGATAATTAGAGGAGAAGCCTTTGACATTTGCACCGTCAAACAAACTATTCTTTTCTTCTTCTAAAATGAAACTGCTTTTTATTTTGGCCTATGTAACTAACACTAGACATCATCATTAACATAATTGTCCCAAAATATCCAATACCAATGTACAATTTACAAGCAGATGATCTCCATCTTCTGAATTGCTCGTGTAGGGGGGAATCTGAAAGGGCCTTGAAATCCTCTATGGGTGAGAGGGTCATATGTCAGCACCTTACCTGAAATTTCTTAGCAATAGGTATTAGGAGGGAATTTTCCCTTGAAGTCCGTGCCCGAGCCACACGCTTTTGACTGGCAATTGCTTTCTTTTACCCTCAATATTCAGATGCATATTTAAACTCAGATGCCTCTTGATTTGGTCTTCCATTATATAATCTGATTACTCACGCTCATATTTGAAGGGATTTTATTTTTTCAAAATATTTTTCACAACTGCAATTATATCTTTTCTAAATGCTTTCATTATCTTCTTCCTTTTTAAAGATATGAGAGCATTTAACCTTGTCAACCAAGGCCCTTTCTAGACCTTTAGATGAAGGAACTCATTTAACCTTGTACATATCTTCCAAAACAAAGCCTGGTCACACTCCCTTAAAATTCTATCTGAAGTCTTTTTTAAAATTAAGGGGATACTCCTTCTCAAACAATTCCATGCCTAAGAACCATGTGGAAGAGGCTCTAAAGTGAATAGCATTTGAACTCCGTGGTTGTCTAAATATGTCCCTCTAACCACCTTACTTCAAAGCTTGTTCTTTTCTTTATATAGCCTCCGTACTATCTTGTCTTCCAAAGTTAAATTCATGACTTTCCTGGATCTCAAACCCCAGACCTTTATTTTGTTTTGATTGAAATATTTGTTTCCAGGTTACTAGAAGAATTTTTCTTTTTTTCCTCTGTCCCATCCATCAACAAATTCTCTGCCACATTCAGCAAGAAATTCTTTTTTAATCTTGTGATGGTTCAACTGTTTTACTTTGTATTTGGAAATAAGAGATTAAGTGTATTGGGAATGCTTGTAGAAATACTATGATTAATTGAATTCTTGTTGCTAAGCTAAGTCATTTGCCTTTTCATTTTCACAGTTCCCCTGAATTTAATCTCCCACTCTACAACATTCTTTCATCCTTCCCTCTATCATAGGCGTTCCTAAGTAGATGCTTGGTTGCTCAGAACTTTTTAATCAAATTTATCCAAACTCTTTATTATAATTCTATGGGTACACTAAAGAAAAAAATCTGAGTTCTCCTTTCTGATTTTCTTTGACTTGTAGCAGTTCATAACCATCCAGTATTTTCTTATAAGTTTCTGCTTGCTGATTATTTGGAGCCCTTGCCTTTATAATATCATCCACAAATTGAAATGGGGTTATTGGATCCATTAAGGAAGTCATATTTAGACCTTTTATTCTTCTTTCTTCTCGTTCTTTATTTATTTCCCTCTCTAGAGCTTTTGCTACTATAATAAATTGGTAGGGAGAGAGTTGATCTCCATGAGTACTGAAAATGTTAGAATACTTATGCAACTTTTAATCTATGTTGCCCAATTCTATTTAAAGCCAAACATTTTCAGTACTTTTATCTAAATTTCCTGATTTACTTTGTCATAATCATTGTTCATAATGAGTTTATCATCATTTTTGCCTTCTTGCTTTTGTAGATTGAATGAAGAGTTCATGATCTAACATGATTTCATCTAATATCTGTCTTCCTACCAAGAACTTCTTTGTTAGTCTTATTGAGCTGGTTTAATACTTTCTTCAATCTAGTTTGTATTACTTTATCTAGAATCTTATAAACTGTATTACATAAAGAGACTGATCTAAAGGCCTCGAAGAATTCTGCATCTACCTTTTTTGGGATTGAGTTTGGGAAAGGAGTATTCTATTTTTTCAAAACTGATTTTTCTTTCTGGATTCTTCAATTGCTTACATTATGCCAAATTTTGCGGAAGAATTCTATTTGACATCTATCTATACTTGGGCCTTTTTGGCTCCTAGATATGCCACTTCTTTCTTATTTCTTCCCGCTTCTTGCATTAGTAATTTATTAGCCTCTTCTGATATTGTTGTTGGAATATTTTCCAGCATTTCATCCTGCTTCTTTCGTAACTCCTTTACTTATTGATAAGGGTTGTGAAATATTTCTTGGCTTCTTTTCTGTTTTCCTTATAGCCAATGATCTTCTCTTGTAGAGTCTTTAGACTGTGTAATTTGTTTTTCTTTTCTTTAAACTATTATTGATATATGAAAGAACTCTTGTGTTTCTATCTCCCTCTAGTCATTTTGCTCGACTTTTGTTTCCAATAAGTTCCTTTCATTCTTAGTACACGTTGGAACTCATCTGTGTTTTATTTCTCTTTATGCTGCAAATCCTCTTTCTTTCCACCCATATGTCTTTCTGAACTAATTCTATTTCTTTATTAATTTTTCCCTTCCTTTTATAGAGGTTGCTAATTTTTTTGTTCCAGTCTCTGGCCTTTTCTTCACATACGTAAACTTCTACGTCTATTTGTACCATTTAGTGTGATACACAGAGTGCAATTTGTCTAGCAAAAGATGCTATTTACCATGCTAGAACCAAGCACGTCGATGCATAATATCATTTTGTTTTTTAATCTCCTTACTTCTATTCTCCACTATTCTTTTAGTGTATTTACAAAACTTGGATTCTGATTCCACATCATTCCAAATTTAAAAGGGATCTGTTGGGTTTTATTGTCTTCAATGCTCAGAGATATTTATTAATGATTTGATCTTGATTTCATGTGAATATTTGGATCCATCTGTTTGCAACTTTGCTCACCACAAACCAGTCCAGACTTATTAGGAACATATCCAACCTTACTGCTATAAATTGGTCCTTTTGTCTTCTCTTGCTCCAAGTAAATTTCCTTTCTTTGAATTCTGCATCCCAAAGACATGTCATTGCATAAAGAATCAAATACACACTGCCGTCCCCCTGCTGTCCCCAAAAATTGGCCGCCAGACTGCCATACTTGAAAATTTAATTAAATAAGAGGCATTTTCTGTGGGCTAAAGGAGGAGACTTTTAAGATGTTGAGAGTTCCCAAATGAGGCTTAGACATTAAGAACCACTTTATTATGTAAAACAGAATAACAGTAGTGGAAGAAAAATAAAATAAAATGGGGAGTTGCCAATTAGGTTTTCCAATTTGCTTCATGCTCTTCACATTTTATTTGTTTACTCCACTTACTGTTGGCCCACAGTTGCAGTTGCACCAAAAGATCGACCTATTAATGACCGATACAACTGTCAGATTAACGGATCCACAGGAGGCAGTTAGTCCATGACGCAAATCCCGAGGGGAGCGCTGACCATCTGCCAACAAACTCCTCCTCAGCGTTACCCGAGGGGATTTGAACCTGGCACCTTTGGCTCTGATACCACTTGTTGGCCTACAGTTGCCGTTGCACCAAAAGATCGACCTGTTAGTGACTGATACAATTGCCAGAGTTAACGGATCCACGGGAGGTGGTTAGTCCATGTCGCGAATCCCGAGGGGAGCACTGACCATCTGCCAACACTTACTTCATATGCTTTGTAAAATTATGATGCCTTTATTTTAGTATATTTTGTCATTCATTTGTGGAAAATGACAAGGATGGGTTAATGTGTTTATGGCACATGCTGTGTGAAAATAAATAAATGAAAATAACAAATATGGGATTAGATTTGGTTTTCAGTTGTCATTTGTTACATTGCTGATTGCATTTGGCTTTTCATTGTCAGTGCTTGGAATCATAGTTCAATAACTCAGACCTGGCAAAAACTCAGCAGGCCAAAATGTTGACTTGGACTTAGACCAGGGAAAAACTTGTCATTTTAAGAAAATTCATAATTTCATAACATCAAGTTAAATAACATGCTAAACAGTGTTAACAAGCATAAGAAATGAATTTAATTCTTGCATAGTTATGAAAAGTTGTTGAAAAATTGTTTAAATCAGTGGCAATGGAAAAAAAATTGAAAAAAATTGGGAAGAACACTTTTTCTGCTATCTGGAGAGGTTTTGGAGAGTACTCTGCAAAATGTCAGCAAATCTTGGGAAGTATTGCCAAGAACTTGGTGGTGAGTAACTTGTTGGCTGGTTTTAATCCGTATGTTACTCACCCAATTGCTTGTTACCAAGTTGTTGGTGAGTACTTGAAAGGTTTTTTTAACTATGCTTGGAATGATGGCACATTAAGAATTGCACACGTTTGCTTCCAGATACATGTTTTGAACATTAGCTAAATTTCTACAGATTAACTAAAATCTAAAAGAGACCTAGCCCCAGAATTTACCATTATTACATTTAGCTATTTTTTGATTCAATTTTTTAATTCAGTGATGTGGATTTTTGGATCTAAATGTGAACCCCACTTTCACGGTATTTTGTATATGAACAAATTTTTCTTAATGATTACCTGTTTGAAGAAGAAAACATTGCCTCTTAAGCATGTGGATAGTATTTATCTGCATTATAAATTAGGGGGCACTATAAATGGTATCTCAGATGTGGATTCAATCAAACTATAAGCGGTTAACTTTTGCCTAGTGGACTTGGAAATTGTTTTATATCTACAACATGGATGTGACTCATCCAACGAAAAAGTAAAATAAATATATTTAAAATCTCACAAGATATGCACAAGTTCGTCAAGTTTGATCTCTCTTTTGTATTGGCTGACCAGGCAAAGAAATCAAGAATGGCCATATTTGAAACTATTGTGAGAAAGGTTGGTTTCAAGTCATTGGTGTGCCGTGCATTTCCACAGCATTTACCTGGTAAAACTAATCTGCTCATATGAAAATAATCTTGACTTTTTGAGGCGCATTTTATGAAAATGATTTCCTTATCAAATTGAAAAAAGATAGACATTAATGGTAAATATTCAAAATGGAGATTCATTGCACGTGTGTGTGCGCGCGTATGGTACACACATTGATATTTAGACCCTGCAAATATAGTATTTACATTGGCTTATTTGATACCATGTATATGCTTGGTTAATATATATATCTATGCTGGCAAAAAGGCTCTAAATTATGTTCTTGTTTCAAATATTGCTACAAAAGAGCCTTAAACATTTCAGCTGCTTTTAGTGACTCAATTGCCTTGAATGATCGCAAATTGCAATTCTAATAATCACTTTAGAGAAAATGGAGAGGAATTCTGATGAAATAGAGATGTGCACCAGCATGAAGCTGCATTACAGTAGCCATGGTTGCTAGAAGGGTGAGAACCCATGATTATTCCTGATTGCAGGATAGATATGCAACATTGCAGAGCGACTCATTTACAAGGCATTAGGAATATGTAAAGACATTTTAAGTATTCCGTTTGAGAATGAAGTATGACATTAAAAAATCCAACTAACCAACCCACACAGTGAGTAGAACCACTTAATTCATATTTATATGTAACTCGTATACAATTGGGTGAGTAAAAGATCTGTACATATGAAATCCCAATTTGTTTGAACTTGTGTTGGCATAAAAAGTTGTGGTTTATTATCATTGACTAGCTGTCTTCTTTACAATTTGAAATTTAGCTGCTTCAGTGCAGCATTGCATTTCCATTTTTGGTAAGGCCTTCTTATCTGAAATTTACCCTATGCAATTGTAGAGCTGACTTGTTTTATACAACAAGATTTCAAGAAATAGCTTTGAATTTTGAAAGATAAAAATGAATAGGAATTGCTAGAACAAGTGAACCAATAACCTGTAGAATTGGAAGTTATCTGCGCTTAGTGAAAGAACACTTAAAAGTTAAATCCATAGTTCGCAAACTTGGACTTAGCAAAAACTTGGGAGACCCAAATTTGACTCAGACTTGGCGACTCAGCATAATCTTTGCAACTTAAAGAAACACTTAAATTCCTCAAAAAAACATATATTGGTTCCCAGCTGCTCCTATGCATGAAAAAATCTTCACTCAGCATGTAGAAACCCTCGGTGCTTGAACATAGAAGAAACTCAGCAAAATAATACATTAAAAAACACCGTGAAAAGACTAAAAAGTTAAAACCCATGTATTTTCAGTGTTTTTTGCATGTTTTTCCATGATTGCTCCTGTGTTACAGTCATTCTGCATCCAACGAGTCTGCATAGTGTTTAGTGGTTGATTTACTTGGTGAAAAAGCACAAAAACATAAACAATAGTGTTTGGAAACTTGGCAAAAAAATCCCTATATGTTTGTGGTCAATTGACTCAGCTTGTAAAATTCTATGTGAGTACTCGTGAGTCCGGTGAGTACTCAGCAAGTTTGTAATCTATGCTTAAAACTACAATGTTATAGTCCATTTACTTACAAAATGAGTAGCTAATCATTTATAAAATCTCTACTAGGCTAGACAATGGTATTATTGTCAAAAGTTTCCTAAGCATGCAGATAAGTTTTCCATGTAGTAACATCTTGTATTCCCATCAAGATAAATATTTTGCATAAGTCATGGTCCCATGCAAATAAGGTTGTGAATGAAACTACTAATTCCCATGCACATAACGTTGTGCATTAAATTAATCTTCCTATGCAAACGGAATCTTGCACGAAACCCAACAATTAGGTGTAGATTAGCTAATAGATGACTACCTGGTCTTAGCTACTGGACCAGCTACTTGATGGCAAGACCTTTCCATGCAAGAGTGGCTGATGTCCACACAAAACATAGTGCTTTGCTTGTAGATAAGCTGATGGACAATTATCTAATTGTAACTATTGGAAAAATGGCACTTAGATGGGATTCCCATTTCCAGGCCGTTGGTTTGTTTTTATGCTATAAAACTCCAACTGAATCTTAGAGATGACCTAAATGAATAGCCAATTCTTATGCTCAATCATTTTAGGGGTTGGCCAATGAACAGGAGAAAGATTTTAACAATTTTCTCCTCTTCACTTCAGGTTCTGTAGAACCTAGGAGGGTGATTCTATGCAATATCACTTAAGATTTCTTGTAATTTACTTCAGATATTGCTTTAAACAAATATGTTCTCTTTTACAGATCAAGAATTACAGATTAAAGCATTGAAAGGGCTAAATTCTTGGAGTTTATGCATTTAAGATCTGAGAACATGTAAATAATATTATGCAATAAATATTGCTTGAATTGTAAATTGTTCATTGAAATTATTGATCATGAAGTTTATAATGAGGATTTTGCATAGATTGGTGCCTTAGACCTAGGCCATGAAGTCGAGGGGAACACAACTGAAAATTCTTATAAAAGTAACGATTCACAATTTTCTCCTCTGCACTTCAGGCTCTGTAGAACCTAGGAGGGTGATCCTATGCAGTATCACTTAAGATTTCTTGTAATTTACTTCAGATATTGCTTTAAACAAATATGTTCTCTTTTACAGGTCAAGAATTCTGAATTACAGATAAACACATTGAAAGGGCTAAATTCTTGGAGTTTATGCATTTAAGATCTGAGAACATGCAAATAATATTATGCAATAAATATTGCATGAATTGCAAATTGTTCATTGAAATTGTTGATCATGAAGTTTATAATGAGGATTTTGCACAGACTGGTGCCTTAGATCTAGGCCACAAGCACAACTGAAAATTCTTATAACAGTATTGATTCTAAATTTCTAACATTAAAGCTTAATGATAATGCATTACACTACTATCCCTCAGAATTTTGCAATTAATTCTACTTACAAATCCCTGTAGATATCTAAAACATTCAACATTTCTCACAAAGTATACTTAATTTAGTGCTTGAGTAAAATCAATGAAAGAAACATTCATACATAGGAAAGATTGCAAAGATGAACAAAAATAGATCCTTGATTAATTTTATTCATAAATGCTGAAGGTAAATACATGTAGGAGACAATTTGCTTGCAAAATTTGTCATGTATTGGATTCTAAATGCTAGTACTATTATACAAAATTACCAATCACATTGGCATCCTTTCCTAACAAGACTTAAACTGGACATATACAGACTGACATACAAAAGTTGCTTTGCTTACAAATTTTCAAGATCCTTGTACAATTGCACTGAATTCCCTTTTATAGAAACAAGGGAGCGAACAAGCTTCAGGCCATAGGACAGATGTTACATTTTCCCTTGACAATCTTGTCCTAGAAAGAGGCAAAAAGACAAAACCTCCCGCAAAAGACAAAAGGAATGTTCCACTAGAAGACAAAAGTTGTTTGAACTGAAGGAGGAGCCACTTGCTGATACTGCAATGACAAAGAAGAGAATGATGAATCTTTAAGGCTTCATCTCACGAACTGAAAGCATATTCCCTTCTAAAGTTGTTTGAACTGTTGGAGTAGATGCTGAGTAGACCACAAAAGACAAAAGAATGCCCAAACCTCCCAGGAACATAAAGAATGAAAGAATTATAGGCCAAGTGACTTAGTTCTTTAATGTATATGGCAAAAATACTTATAATCCTTCCAAGTGATTATACTTCTTATCCCAAGCCTCATATTCCCTCTCATCTGGCCACTTGACTGCTAGAAGTAAATCAATGTTACACATATAATGAGTATATTTGGAAAGGATTTGATAAGTCTCCTTTTCAAAAGCATCTAAAAGTTGATCTGTATCTATCAATTTATCCACACAGGTCTTAAGAAGTTATATATCCACCTGATCACCATCACAAATGAAGAAAGAACAAGTGGGGGCTAATGCTTTGAATTGGGATTTCCATTGAAAGACTTCTTTTATCTCCCCATTTTCATCTCTGATATGAGGCATTATCTTGATTTCTATGTTTTCAAAATGCTTCAGCCTCGTTTTTACCTTCTCCACCAGCTGGTCCATGTATGCTTGCATTTCTCCTATCAATTTTGCTGTAAAGATCTCAGGCCAGAATTGACACTGTAATAACAGTAATTCTCAAATTTCCTATCTTCCGTAAGACTCCCAGACCAAAAATAAAATAACAGCAATAATCTGAGAATGACTATACGGCTTAACATTCCATTTGCGAATTCATTGCATAAGGAAATCCATAATGAACAGTTTAGAGCATCCGTTATTTCCAGATAACATAGATGATAGACGACTTCAGAATTATATTATCGATATTACAAACAGATGCAACGGCAAGTGATTTACAATAGCTTACTGATCTTTGTTCATTGATGGAAACACCCGGAACAAAAGCTCAACTTTCCCGTACAGCTAATACCACGAGTTCTCAGCTGGGTGAGCGAATGGTAGAGCTCCGCCTGAAATATGGCGTCGCTCTAAGCCGTCCAAGATGCCCCCCCCCTGAGAGCCAAGCTTATATTATACTCCGCTATTTACAGAGATTCGCGTTCAGATGGTGCCACGGTAATGCTTTTGCGAACTTGTGTGTGCTCCGGAGATTGTTCTGTCGGCTTGGAAACTTCTATATCGACATGGTTAGACACCTTGGGTAGTGCTGGTGGTGATCGACCCCCTCGGCCAGAGCCGTGAGGCTTGGCCCAAACGCCTAATCGCCTTCCCACGCGATGAGCTCTGTTCTCAGATTTTGATGGAATTTAACAATGGATGTAAATATTTCGCGACACCACAATCTCCTGACCTGCACAATTGTTGGCGGATGTAAGCAAGGACTCTGAGCGATAGTCTTAATCATGAAACCTCCAGGAATGTCACTACGTGCATACCTGGACTGCCACGCATAGAAGGCTACGCCTCTACCGTTCCCGGCAAGAGATTGATCTCAATTCCGTGATGATCAGAATGACGCCAAGGAACAGAATTTAAACTAGCAAGACACGCCGATTGGGGAATGTCGGCCAGAACAAAAACAACACAAAAGAATGTAAATTCAAACTAAGACACGGCACAACTCAAGGAACAAACTAAATTACTTAATTTATTTATTCATTTAGTGTTAAAAAACACTATTTTCAACTCTCTTTCCCGCCACGATCAATTTGAAAGTTGGGAACATTACATTTTCCATATTGTAAATGGATGAAACACCCTCCATTGGGTTGGGGTCATGGGCTGCTCCCTTGAATATTCCTTGTAGTGCATTTATTCAAGGGACCCACCTAGTCATAAACTCTTGGTGTTTTCCCTATCTCTGACAACCCTTTCAAATGCCTTTACTAGATTGGTGTAATCCTTATGAGCAGGTTCCACCCTTTTCAAAATTTTGGACAATAGATTTCCCAAAATATTAGACACAATATGAAATCTTTCCTTTTCCTTAATCTCTCGAGCATTCTTCACAAGTACCTCCAACTCCTTCATTTTCTTTTTCAATTCTTCATTCTCTCTTGTCAAATCTTCTGATGATGGTGCAGAAGAAGAGCTAGCCCCTGGTGTGCCAATGAAGGATGCTGATTGTGCTTCCTTTACTTTCAATTTATTATATTCAGCAGTTAAGGCAAGATGATCTTGCAACAATTTGTCATACTTAGCTTGGAGGGCCTGTGTAGTGGCTTTGCTAAATTTAGCATTGTCAACTGCCAATGTGGCAGCTTCAACAACTGAGGTGTCAGACACCCTCTTTATTACCAAGCCTCCCCTTATGTCCTATGTTGCCTCTGCAACTTGAGGTTTATTTGTATTGGGGGCAAGAGCCCAAATAGCGAGGGTTTCCACTTAGGGTTGAATCCTGATCCAAATAGTGCTGCTGCTGCTTGATCCTCAGAAGAGAATACTTCTTGGTCCTACCTCCTTATTGTATCAAATGCAATAGCTGAAGCAATGTCCCATTCAGGGAGAAGCAATAATCCACTCTCCCTTACCATCCTTCTTCCCTCTTCAGGGGTGATGTTCCTAGCATTGAACCTCATTTCTGCAAGTACCTTCTGAGATACTTCTTCATATTTCTCCTAAGGAACATTTGCCTTTTCCTGCTCCAGCTTTCTGAGGTACTCTTCTCTCTTGGACCTCAGGACAAATTCTATAAACTCTTGGGACTTAACAAACTCATTGTCATCCATGAACTGCCGACAGGCTAAGTCGTTGATATCATTGGCATTGTCCCTCCCCACTATAATGTTAATGCCAAGCCTACTTTGAGGTAGCCTCATTTCTGATGCTCTTTGCGGGGAGGGCATTTCTTTATTAACTTCCTTTTTGGTCAGCTCAATGTCACCATCTTCATCTACACCAATGGGATAATCAACCAATTGTGGTTGCTCAACCCTTCTCCTCTTCTGTGGCTGCTCCCTTGGAGGGGACTCAAGAATGATTACATCAGGAGGGGAAGGGGGAGCTTGTGGAGGAGATGGAGGCAATTATGCATGAGGAGGAGATTGCTGGGCAGACTCCCTTATTACAGGCCCTCTCTGCCTTCTCTTAAAAGAATAAATGAATGGTTGAATGGGAGGGGGCTGATAGGTGGGCCTTTCTTCAAGGGCAGGGGCTTTTCCAATTATTCTATCTATATTTTGCAGGATCATTTTGATCCTTGTAATTGGGTCTTTGATCTCTACATATGCACCCTATAGCTAGCATCCTTCTGTTTCTTAGCATCCTCAGTTTTCTTGAATGCTGTCCACTTGACTGTTATCTCATTGACTTCCTTGTCATCTTTACAGTTCCTGATGACATCCTCACTGAAGTATGTTTGATGGCCATATGCTGACCTCTTTATGCTAACTTTGAGCTGATTGATGAAACCCTTTGGATCAAAGGCTCTTGCAGTTTCCTGAGCCATCCTGTATCTCTTCAATATAGGGTATAATTTATCTAGCCCATCTCTATTCATACTGAAATCAACAAAAATGGTGATATAAGGAAAGAATGTGCCTTTCTTTTGTCCACCAAGATGAAACTTATTAGTTTCACTTAATTGCTAAATGATCTCCAGAAATGCCAACCTGAGAGGCACGTATCTTGGCAAAAGATGTGGCCCAATAGGGAATCCATATACTCTCAAAACTATACAATCCAAATGGAGATAATAATCTCCCCAATTGTGCTGAATTCCCAACTCAGGCTTCCTCTCCATTGGCCTCAAGAAGTCCAAAATCTCCTGCTGCAATTTGACTCCTACAACTCCCAAAATTGTGAGAACCTTTCTGACAAAGTGATTTTCAAAAATGACAAAATTTGCTTCATCATAATTTCTTTCCCAAACATGTGTCCAACATTGGATTGGGATAGAGTTGCCCTTTCCATCATCTGCCTAAATTTGTAGTGCAGGGCCTCATTCTTTCTTTCTTGCATATAGGAACATATGACAGAGCAATGAATACCATCTGAAGGTAATCATTTTGCTGCTCTTCTTGATTTCTACCAATTGTTTATGCATAGCATTTGCAACATAAGTTGCAAAATCAAATTCATTATTTACAAGGGGGTTCTGGATGTCTGCAGCCATGTACATCAGATGGATTGGGATCCTCTCCTGCTTATCCCCTCCAAGGACTTGGCATAAAGCATAATAAGTCTTGATAAAGTAATCCTCAAAAGAATCCAATTTGAAAGGCTCCACCTCATTAGGAGGGATTTTGATAGATTTTTTGTCAAAAAATCTCATTCTGAACCTTGGGAGCCAATGAGCTCCGAAATTGCTCCTATCTTGTTGATATTTCTGTTTGAATGATTCAAAGTCAATTGCCTTGTTGGCAGCTAGATTAAACTTGAACACCTCAGAGATAGAGGCCTTATCAATCCTAACCAGCACACCGCCACTTGCAGCCCTAATCACTCTTACATTCTCATCATAATTTGCTGCAATGGCCTTAAGAAAATCAACATCCACAAAGACATTGGGTACTACCATCTTTCCCAAGTCATATGTCCACACATTTGGAATTGGGACCTTCAAATTTCTCTTTCCATACCAGTGACAAAACAACTGCCAACCAGACATGGGAATTTCCGCATCTCTACATTCATATGCATCATCTACCAGGCCATCCATAGCACTAGGACCATGCACCTTGATTTTCTTCGAGGATGAGCCAGGAAGTTTGGCAATTAAGTCTTCATCTAGAGTTCTCTTTGGGGCTGAAGAGGAGGGTTGGCTCTTCGGTGGACTCATGATTTCAATTTAGAGTTGAAAGTAGGGTTTTCTAGTGACAGGTTTCTTAGGGTTTTTCGAAAGCTTTCAGACGACAACTTAAGGCAATTCAAACAATTCAAAACAACAAAATGCATGCCCTAACCCAATTTTAGTTTCAAAATTTATGTTTGTCAAAATTGCAAACCCTATAATAGCAAATTGAGTGAATTTCTTGGTCGCATATTTACTTGTTTTTACACTTCTGAAAACCCTAACTATTGTTGAGTGTTCTTGAGCTTTGCAAATTCATCTCTTCAGATGCTTAGAATGCGAGGTGAATTGTTTTTCTGATTTGATTGCAGCATTTATAGGAGAAAAAACACTCAGGACAAGATGAAAAGCCATCTTTTCCGCCATTACTCTCAGCTTGCTCGAGCCAGAGCACGAAAACACCCGTTTTCTGAGTTTGAATGTGGGCTGTTGATCATCGAGCAAACATACGAGATCTGATGGTCGTTAGCCATTTGATCAGTTTGAAAATATTTGACATGAGTTGAAAAGATACTCGGCCAATAGGATTAATCCATGCGGGACCACCTTTACAGCTCACCATGAGACACGTTGTCAACATGACAAGAGTGGCTGATGTCATTACTGGCCACATGGCAGCTTTCTGCAGTTCTGCGACATGCAAATCGGACCGCTACAAAGAACTCCGTGGAATGCCTTAAGATCAAGCCACGTGTAACTTTATCAGCGCATTGAAATTCTAGCCTTTCATGCAAAACCTATCAAAACTTTGTGATCTAGGTACGTGTCCACCTTGGTAGCTCTGATACTTGACACATGTCCAATTTTCTGCGGTTCTGTAGCATGCATGTGGTCCCTCCTTGAGAAGTCCCACGGAATGGTGGAAACCAGTAAAAACACGCCACGTGTCAACCTCTCGATTCATTTGAAAGAAACCTTTAATGAAATGCTCGCTGATTGTGCCAAGTGTCCATTTTCCGCAATTCCACAAGACGCCTGTGGGCCCCCTTTGAGGGACTCCGCAGAATGCCTTAAGATTGTGCCATGTGGCACTCATATGGTTTGCATGACGGTCACATAGCATTGAGTAACCCCTAACACCCCACATGTCACCATTACTGTGGTTCCACGACCAACCTTTTCCTTTAATATTAAACCTTTCGTGGAACCGTGAAATCTAGTAGAAATGTGCCATTTGTCAACTTTTCATTGGTTTCGCAGACCTTTTATTCAATAAAATACTCTTGCGGGAAGGGTTTAAGTGGGGTCCACATATTGAGTGCAGGCAACTTAAGGGTTTTAATACGCACATGCACTTAAAAAAACTTATCGTCAACTAGGGACGAAAAGGGGCCAACTTAATAATAAAATAAGGAGTGAGACTTTAGACCTTAGGGATATAATGAATTATCAATTAATTTAGCTCGCGGGTCTAAGTGGTAGCGTTAGGCATGAGGGGCCAGTAAACAGATGAAAAAGAGACTCAAGGTTGTGACTTAATGTACCGACAATGGGCGATAGGATGTCAACGTGCAAATATAACAAAAGTGCAAGCACTTTGCTAGGACTTAGGGTTTCTTAGGGTTTTAGACCTAACGCGAGCTTATGACAGTATTTATATCAAACCCTAGCTAGAGTATACTCATTCTGAAGCTGAGGACATGGTCAAAAAGACCAGGAGCCAAAATATTTGCAAAAAGTACTACCGTAGGGAATAGTGGCTAAAACCCGTATATCTTAGTCATGCATTTAGTATTTACATTGACTAATTATAAACATTGCATGGCCTCCCCTCATAAGATACTTGTCTTCAAGCATGATTTAAAGACAAGTTCCTGAAAAATACATAACGTTTCAAGGAGAGTTTTCTTCTTGCAAGTTCACCTACTTTACTTCTCTCAAACATCAAGAATAAGTAACAGGTTCTACCTGCAAGTGTCCCTTTTTGTTGCGACTGAGGAAATTTTGAAAAATCTGCTCTTGGTTCCCTAGCTTCTTCTTAAGACTAACAATTCTATGGTTACTTTTCCCTAACTTAGCAAAGACAATATAGGGATCAGAATGGGAAAGAAGGTTGGCAGGTCCCTGGGGTCTAGGAGCTGTCATGAATGTCTTGACAATGGGTATGAAATGTCCCGTCACCATCTTCCCCACCAGAAAAAGAGGGATTTCCACATTTTCTAGAAATGTCACAGGAATATCCAGGTGTCCCCAGGATAATAGAACATCCCTATGTTGACAAACAACACTTAAGAAAGACATTAAAAAGAAATTAAGAAAAAGATAGAAGGAATGGGAGAAATAAATCCTTCTTGACTTTCTTTGTCCATACAAAAATTGCTCTGGCTTTTTTTTGTCTTTTAACATGCTTAATTACTGGAAAATTTATTTTAGAAACTAGAGGAAGAATCTCATTATCTGAAGTTGATGTTTTGGGGACATGGTTAATGAAGTATCAAATTTTTGTCAGTTGAAAGAGTGATTCCAGTCCCTTCACTTCCCTTTATTGTTTTGTGTTTTGGGCATTGGCTGTAGACAGGTCCTCTTTTTCTGCTCTAGGTGGAAAAAGTGGATCACGTATTTTGTTCTTATTGAAAAGGAGTTCCCTTATGAAATTCTGATTTTGAGTTACCTCCATCTGACCTTTACTTGGGGACGACCTTAAGATTTTAATGACAACAGTCCCTATTTTTGTTACATTGCATTTTGTAGCTACTTGTTTAGTGAATTGTATTTGTGGACTTATAGTTGATTCTACGAATATCAAAAGGACCTTTGGATGGATGAATTGTCATCATAACTTTTAACTTTGTATTTGAATTAATCATAATGTGGTGATGCCATTCAATGTTAGATCATGGATAGACATATATTAAAAAAGTTCAGCTTCTTTTAGTTTGTTCAAGTAATTTTTCAATTTTAAAAAAAAATTCATTTCAAGTATTAGTTTTTCTATTTTTAAGTAGCCAATTCTCTGTTCTCCCCAAAGCCTGGGAATTGTTTTTCCATCCCAGAAATGTGTTCCCTTACCCATGTCTCCTCATCACCTTGTCCCTGCATCTCCCTGTCCCTGAAACTTGGAGAAACACTGGTTATCACTCTTTTCGTTTTTATGTGGACAGATTAGGTGTCATAACTTGAAGTATACTCTATCTTCCACTTCAAAGTCCTGTCACCCTATCTAAAGTTGTCTTGGACCTTCATGCTGTTTCATATCATTTCTAGTTTCCTTTTTAGTAGGCCAAACTTGTCCTTGTCGCTACACAAATGACCTTACATGCTTAGTTGAAATATCAGTCATGTTTTTTGGAAAGATGCAGTTCATACTCACATAAATTTTAAAATAGACATAGAATGCTGCATGGTAATTGGCACGAAAGCAATTATCATGCAATTTTATCCACCTTGGCCAAGTGAATTGACATTTTGCTAAATACATTTATAGGGATCCTTTCATACATTTGCTAACAAATTTAAATTGACTATCTATCTGGAGATGAAAGCTAAAAAGCTTAATACTATTTGCTGAAACAGTTCTATGAGTTTAGTTCTACATTTGCTGTGAACTTTGTAACCTAGATACTCATTGATTGATTTCTTAAGGAACCTGCATTACACCTTGCTGGGCGTAGAGCTTTGGCTCAGTAATGATCTAGATGGCCATTTGACTTGGGAGGTTCTGTGTGCCATGGTGGTTGTCTGGTGGCTCCAAGCAGTGCCTCTTCAAAGGCAGTAGAGACATTGACTTACAGCACTACTGCTGACATCATCTTGTGACAATTGCCCACTTAGTGCTGATCTCCAATGCCAATTCAGTCCCAGTGCCAAGTCAGTGTGGTGGCAATTGTCATTGTGCCAATTTGATCTACACAGCATGAACTTGACAACATCCTAGTAATGGCTGCAATATGAATGTTTCATCTTCCC